>JAGFBZ010002488.1:390000-441026 GCA_018398805.1 Hirundichthys speculiger
GACTGAACTGGTGACTGAACTGGTCTGAACTGGTCTCCACGTCTGTGACGGTGGACGGACCACAGCGCATGTTGAAACAGCAGCGCTTTCATAATGCTGCTGTCCATCACATATCAACAGTTTTTTGTGTTCTTTCCACTTTATTCATTTATTTGTTTATTTTTAATTTCAACTCGACTCAAAGGTTTACATAGTTCTGGATTTTATCTGTACAGTTTCAGAACTGCATGGTTTCATCAGCCTGAAAGAGGCTTTGAGTTTCGATTATATAAGTGGATAGTTGGGCTTCACTTCACCACCAGATCCATTTAAGATCGTCTCACCTGATCAGCCTGATCAATACTGATCCTCCTGGAAGAATCAAGCGAGGCTTCAGTGATCAGGAAGTGTTTCTACTTTCACTGAAGTCACAGTTGGAAAACATTCAGACACTTGAAGCTGTTTCAGTCCCATAAAATGTCCTTCACGTGTCTCTGGCGCCGTCTCAACTAATATTCAACGCTGTGTTGGTGAACTGATCTGTTTTTTATATCTATATATAGGGATGCACGATAACTATCGACCCGATAACTATCGACCCGATAACTATCAGACCGATAACTATCGACCCGATAACTATCAGACCGATAACTATCGGGCCGATAACAGGAAATTATGACATCATCACGATAAGTCCGATATCACGACGAATAATCCCGATAACATATATTTTTGTCAACACAGCAGTGTCTCGCTCCCTCTGAGCCTTGAATGACCGGCAGTGAATGTTATGTTCAAGTAACGTCGGCATAATCAGAAAAACGATTACTCAATCAGGAAAATCAAGAATACCCCCTCATGCCAGAAAACAACTCGTTAACTCGGTCATAATTTTAGTAGTTGCTGACTTTAATTGATATTCACAGTATTTTCCCACATGTTACACATAAAAAAAGATAAAAATAGAAAAGGCAGAAAGAACGACGAGCAAACGAGGAAACATGGGAATTTACGTTACACCTTGAATGCAGCCTGCAGCACAGCGCTGATCACAACAAACATGGCGGCGTGGAACTTCGTTAAAGTTTCAGAAGAAGATAGTTTGGTGGTTATTTGTGACGAATCCTCCGAGTGAATTCTACGAGGAGGGAAGCACAAGCTTTAATACGTAAAACCTGATCAGCCACCTACAACATAACAATCACTTCAATGGAGGTTTGAAATCATGCTAACGTGAGCTAACAGAAGCTAATGCTAACTTGCGCAAGCCAGCAGAGGTCTCTTCTCTCCCTCATTCCTCTCATCTAAAGCTTCCATGAGATTAAAAAACAAAAAAGCACTGAACCTCTTTTACTTTAATTAAAGATTTTAATTTAAATGGAACCACAAGTCAAAATCCTTTTAATGTTAATCTTTTTCAGTTTGTAATTCTGATGCGTGTATTTCCATCAGTTCAAGGAGCCTTTATTTTTTATATCAGTCAGTAATGAACCTTATTTAAGTTAATGTGAGATATCAAATAGGTTGGTTTGATAGCTTTATGAAAATGTTTGAGAGGCTTGACAATAGTTTTTAATTGGAAAAAATAAATATCTGTTCATTTAAAGAGTCAAAACTGTTTTTGATTTTGTTTATAGTATTGATGTAATGATCTTAGGTATATGTGTGTGTTATCAGTTATCGGTATCAGTTTTAAAAACAGTTATGGTGCATCCCTATTTTTAACATATACTGTGTTGTTTAAGTTGCAGAAAACAGATGTGATGAGGTTAGGTGGTGGTGGAGCTTTGGCACAGTAACATATTCTTGGTCTGGTACTTAACTTGGCTCCTTGGCTGGAACCCTAACCTCTAACCCTAAACTGGACTGCATCACCTTTTCTAATTTTTCAGAAGGAGATTAGTATTTGGTTCCCTGATCGTCACAAATACTGTGATATTTATATTTTTGAGAAACTGATACTTTTGTTCACTTTTTCTCTTCCATTTCTGTCATGGACACGTTGCACCGCCCTTGATTTGACCTTGATCTGAAGGCGCCGTTACCGCCAGCAGATACTGTTTGGGTTAGGGGTTAGGGGTTAGGGGTTAGGGCTACAGCCTGAGGTGTTTCTGTAGAAACGTAGACAGTTCCCCGTGTGGGGAGACTGTGTCATATGATCAGGGATGATGTGTCATGTGATCAGGGATAAACTGTCTCATTCAGTGAAAAGTGAAACACTTCCATTTAAAGCTGGTTAAGGCCTTTTACAAACGTCTGTGGGTCAAGTGGGAAAGTGAAAGTGAGGCTGTCAAATAAGGAAACGACCTAGGAAGCATCCTACTGGACCCTGGAGGAAGCATCCTACTGGACCCTGGAGGATGCATCCTACTGGACCCTGGAGGAAGCATCCTACTGGAGCCTGGAGGAAGCATCCTACGGGACCCTGGAGGAAGCATCCTACGGGACCCTTGAGGAAGCGTCCTACTGGACCCTTGAGGAAGCATCCTACTGGACCCTGGAGGAAGCGTCCTACTGGACCCTGGAGGAAGCATCCTACTGGACCCTGGAGGAAGCGTCCTACTGGACCCTGGAGGAAGCGTCCTACTGGACCCTGGAGGAAGCATCCTACTGGACCCTGGAGGAAGCATCCTACGGGACCCTGGAGGAAGCATCCTACTGGACCCCTGGAGGAGCATCCTACTGGACCCTGGAGGAAGCGTCCTACTGGACCCTGGAGGAAGCATCCTACTGGACCCTGGAGGAAGCGTCCTACTGGACCCTGGAGGAAGCATCCTACTGGACCCTGGAGGAAGCATCCTACGGGACCCTGGAGGAAGCATCCTACGGGACCCTGGAGGAAGCATCCTACGGGACCCTGGAGGAAGCATCCTACTGGACCCTGGAGGAAGCGTCCTACTGGACCCTGGAGGAAGCGTCCTACTGGACCCTGGAGGAAGCATCCTACTGGACCCTGGAGGAAGCGTCCTACTGGACCCTGGAGGAAGCATCCTACTGGACCCTGGAGGAAGCATCCTACTGGACCCTGGAGGAAGCATCCTACTGGACCCTGGAGGAAGCATCCTACTGGACCCTGGAGGAAGCATCCTACTGGACCCTGGAGGAAGCATCCTACTGGACCCTGTGGGCGGTGATTAAAGCTGTTGTCCCATTTTGCCTGAACGCACCACGACACTGAAGCTAAACTTGTCCTGAATGTCACGAAGTCTAAGAAATGGTTTAACTGTAAATACAGAATAGTGTAAAAAAGGACTAATGAAAGGAAAGTGAAAAGTGTCCTAACTGGGTTTCAGGTCCAGACGGACTGAACCACTGGTTCATTCCTCCATGCACACTGTGAACTTTAGATTTATTCTTCAATGATCTGAAGATTTGACATTTTAGCTTATGTATTTTTTTTTTTTTTTTGGTTTCCTTTTTCTGTTTTTGGTAATAATCTATTTTCTCACAATCATAAACACTTTTACTGCATCTCCTTTAGTTTGTCCTCAGCTACATTTAAAACTATAACTACGACACAGAGACGCACCTCCTGTACAGAGATGCTTTAAAGGACCATTCCAGTGTTTTTACTTCCACTGTTATTACGTTTTAAAGCCACAGGGGGGCAGCAGATCACAGGAACGTTCATGCTTCAGCTTCTAGCCCATAATGAAGTGCACCTCTAGTGGGATAAAGCGGTACTGGAAGATGCACCAGCCCGCCCCTGCTGGGCGCACCCACGTGATCAGAAGTGCTGTTGTTACATAGAATGAAGTTTTTAATGTGATTTGTTCGTTTCCAGGCAGCCGTGACTTTCAGATCAGTTGTGGTTGATGGATGAAGACTTGAAGGTTGCTTCAGATCACTGAATCAAGTTTCTGTCTTTGACTGGCAAGAACTTGGAGTTAAACTGATGACTCCAGGGTTCATTTAGTAGTTTGGTTTCATCACAGAAACGTTTTTCAAACATTTTTTTTACTTCTTTGTAACCTCAAATTCAATCTCTAGACAGGTATTGTAGGAGTAGAAGCTCCTCAGCATCACCTGACAGGTGGCGCTGTAAACACTGGCCTGGTCCTTTAATGCTCAGCTTGGTTTAACACATAAATACTTAATAATGCTTATTTATTTCTAATTATCTGCTTTAGTCCTGAGTTGCAGTGTTTGGTTTGTAATTGTTGCATTTTCACTGCCAACGTTTCTTTTCACAATGAAGAGATGCTCACGGGAACATAAACCGTTGACACTGTTAAACACTTTTAGTTCTTTATTGATTTATTGATTCATTATTTATAATGTTTTGCTACTGTACAACGTTTGATGCTTGATGAGTTTCACTTTCAGCCCAGTTTCTTCAAAGCTACTCAAACATTTTTGGATCCAGATGTTTAACAGAACCGATCCAACAGCAGACGTTTGGCAGCTTTAATGAAGTGAACTGAAAGTGATTTAAAGTCACATTATGACTGAAAACGACGTCTGTCTTGCCCTTTTTTTTAAGTAAACACATGTAACAAATATAACAATATTGGTATTTGTATTTATATTATTTCTGTTGTATGTTATGAAACAGTAAAATTCTGATTGTGAGATAAAACTTCCAGTTGTGCTCTTTTAATGTTTTATACACGTCTTGTTTTTGTTGCACTGATGCTGGAACACAAGCTTTTATTGTGTCTTGGGTGTTTTTGTGTTTTGTTTGTTGTCCATCTTTGATTTCCAGTAAATATAAAGTTAACAGTTGAGCGTCTGAGGAGCCCAGCGGACTCACTGAGTACTGAGATGCAACCCACAAAACACGACTGTACCAAAGCACCAGAACCTCAGTCTTCTGTGATTATAAACCCTAATTTATGACACTTGAGAACATAATACTGCAATTTATGCTGAACATTTATTTGACTTTCATTACAATCAAGTAAAAGTCAATACAACAACAAGAAAATTCAATCTGATGAACTTTAGTAAAATCCAATTGATCTATTTTTATAACCATTTTATCCTGTTAAGGGTCACTGGTGTGGATACGATCCCAACAGATGGACTGATGTTGTTTGAACTTTGTGAGTAGGGCTGTAGCGATACACTAATCTCATGATACGATACGATATTATATTGATATTTTTCTAACAATATATTTACATCATTTTCTGAAAGATTTTAACAGGACAAAGTGATTTTGGTGACATCTTGTGAGTGTTCCAATTTGTTTTAATTAACTGAACTGAAAGGTAGGTGACTGTAAACAACGTAGCAGAGAGGAGAGAAAGGAGGCCTCTGATTGGTCAATTCTACATCCCCGTCATCAAAGAAATGAGGAATTACCCACATCTGTACGATTCTGGTTCTCCACACTACAAAGACAGCACATATTCTAGTATTTCATGGAGGGAGATAGCGATGAATGTGGGTCTGGATACGACCGAGACGGTGAGGAAGTGGAAAAACGCAAGAGATACGTTTAGTAAGTTTAGCTAGTTCGTGATTGTGCCTCTCCGTCGTGGCGTTGAATAACAGCGCAGATGCGCTTCAACATTAACATATATCAAAAGTAACTGCGGCATACCGGGGACAAGATAACTGCGACACGTTGTCGCGTTTTCCACCACTGAATACGGTCTCAAATCCTGACAAATACAGTTTGGCTAGCTCTCAGTTAGCATTAGCTTGTCCAGGTGGTGACGTTTCAGGTGGGCTCGCCTCGCAGGTTGGTGGTATTTCCAGAGTACTTTACGTTTGTGTGACACAGCTTGCAAACCGCCATACTTTTGTCTAAATCTTCGTTTTCCTTTTTCTTTTTAAACCCGAACTGCTCCCACACATCTACTTTTAAGCACGCAGGCGCTGCGTTTATACTCGCCGCCATTCTGGCTCAGCTCTAGCTGGAAGAGAAAGAAGCTTCTGGATAACCTGTTAGAAACGCTCTACAGCGACACTAGTGGCTGGAGGACTTAATGGCACTTTGCAGGAAGAGCACCCGTGCGGGACACGGGGGTTTTGAAGGGAGCTTAGAATATCGATACCCGCGGCTGAAATATCGATACTCTCTGGGAAATAAAATATCGATATGTATCGCAGAATCGATAAAATCGCCAAGCCCTATTTGTGAGTGTACAGAAAGTTCATAAAACAGACTGTTTGGACATGATTGTCCTAATGTTTGCTGCTCCATTACCATAAATCTGTACAAGTTGAAAAATAAATGTTGGCCACTGATTCCCCAGAACTAAATCAGTTCTAGGGAATCAGTGAATCCTCGTTTACATACATCAATAGATGGTCTTATATCTGACTTTCTATACGGAGTTATAACAAGTGACCTGAAGGTGATGTCAGATAACCACTAACTGCCTTTGTTTAAATGTTTTCTGTACACTCACAAAGTTAAAAGGCGCTTGGTGTGTGTGCAGGGACGCAAACCATCACTTTAGTGAAATGACACTTTGGGTCTTTTCAGAGGCCTAAATGATTCTGATGTTGCTACTTGCCTCCTGAGCTCAAATTAATGCTATTATAAAATGAAAAAATACTTTATTAATCCCAGAAGGGAAATTATTTTACACTATTATTCTGTATTCTGTTTTAACTCTTTAACAAGGACAATTCCTTTCAATGTCTGTATTTTACAGCATTCATATTAGCATACATGCTAATTGTGGTGGGGACTGGATCCACCTGGTCAGTGCAACTTTTTCTTGAAACATCTTCATGTCTCTGCCTCGTAGTGTTTTCTCTGACCAACCTGACGGGGTCTCAGTCAGCAGGAAGGACTTCAGTCATCTGCAAGCAGCCACCAAAGTCAGGGAAGATCTGATTCGTGAGCTGCTCTTCACACGTAACAGGCTCAGACCAAAGATGACCTCCAACTCCTGAAGCGAGCAGTTTGTCTCTGCCACGTCTTCATTTGGGTTCTCAGTCCTCCACTTACATCCTTATCACGGACCATAAATGGAGCAAGAACAAGAGTTCAGCAGCTGTAGCAGTTTCCACTCCCATGATGCTGCAGGTGACAGTCAGGTGACCAACAGGTGACCACGGATGAGTTAAAGGTTTTATCAGGTGAGTCAAACGTCTTCGTTTCTATCCTGAGACTTTATCTGTTTATAGCATTGATTAACGTCTTGATTAAAGCAGTGAATGTTAGATCATCTGATCATCAAAGATCATCTGTTGTTATTTTCACCTCACACAACCTCCCTGCAGCAGGACTCTTTGACTTAATGTCATTTTATAAATTTGTAGTAATTAGATTATCTTTAAATGCCATTCAAGTCAATATTAAATAAACAGATAATTTAATTTGCCAGTGAACTAAACTCTGACATGAAAAAAACACACAACTTATAAGTAATAAACACAGATATATAATATATACAAGTATATATAAATACAGAGTTTTATCAAACTCACATGTTAATCAGTATTGCATTGATTTTTTTTTCTTTTATCACCACAAACATCCTATAAAACAGTTGTAAAAAGTTCTGATTCCTCTCAACAGCAACTTTAATTCATCTGAGTTTGTTCGATGGTCCTGCCTTGTTTACCTGATAAAGAGTTATTTTATTATTCAGTGTCAGATATATATATATATATATATATATATATATATATATATATATATATATCACTGCTTCTGAGTTCTGAAGAAGTTGAAAGAACTGATGCTCTTAAAAAAATCAAAATGAAACTTATATAAGACAGAGGTTGAATCAACCTGTAGTTTGGAGCTGGACTCCAGCTGGACTCTACCTGGACTCTACCTGGACTCTACCTGGACTCCACCTGGACTCTACCTGGACTCTACCTGGACTCCACCTGGACTCCACCTGGACTCCACCTGGACTCTACCTGGACTCTACCTGGACTCCACCTGGACTCCACCTGGACTACCTGGACTCCACCTGGACTCCACCTGGACCCTACCTGGACTCTACCTGGACTCTACCTGGACTCCACCTGGACTCTACCTGGACTCTACCTGGACTCCACCTGGACTCCACCTGGACTCCACCTGGACCCTACCTGGACTCTACCTGGACTCTACCTGGACTCCACCTGGACTCTACCTGGACTCCACCTGGACTCCACCTGGACTCCACCTGGACTCTACCTGGACTCCACCTGGACTCCACCTGGACTCTACCTGGACTCCTACCTGGACTCTACCTGGACTCTACCTGGACTCCACCTGGACTACACCTGGACTCTACCTGGACTCTACCTGGACTCCACCTGGACTCTACCTGGACTCTACCTGGACTCCACCTGGACTCCACCTGGACTCCACCTGGACTCCCCTGGACTCCACCTGGACTCTACTGGACTCCACCTGGACTCCACCTGGACTCCACCTGGACTCCTACCTGGACTCCACCTGGACTCCACCTGGACTCCACCTGGACTCCACCTGGACTCCACCTGGACTCCACCTGGACTCCACCTGGACTCCACCTGGACTCCACCTGGACTCCACCTGGACTCCACCTGGACTCCACCTGGACTCCACCTGGACCTACCTGGACTCCACCTGGACTCCCACCTGGACTCCACCTGGACTCCTGGACCTGGACTCCACCTGGACTCCACCTGGACTCTACCTGGACTCCACCTGGACTCTACCTGGACTCCACCTGGACTCCACCTGGACTCCACCTGGACTTTACCTGGACTCCACCTGGACTCCACCTGGACTCTACCTGGACTCCACCTGGACTCCACCTGGACTCCACCTGGACTCTACCTGGACTCCACCTGGACTCTACCTGGACTCCACCTGGATTCCACCTGGACTCCACCTGGACTTTACCTGGACTCCACCTAGACCATACCTGGACTCCAGCTGGACTCTACCTGGACTCTACCTGGACTCCACCTGGACTCTACCTGGACATCTACATCCATATGTGTTAAAGGTGCAGAACTGAGTTGAGTCAGAAAAAGACGGAGTAAATGTGTTTACATGCAGTTTATTAGGTGTTTGACAGTTTGAAAAGCAGGTGGAACAAAGTTTCAAACACACATGAAGAGATAAAATGAAAACATTCTTTCTGTCGTTCATCGTTTTCTGGGCGAGTTTCTAGAACTGCCCAGTAAAAACTAAATAATATTTCCTTTAAACGAGAAACTATTCGTCACACTAGTTTTATCTTATTGTTCCTAACAAAGTACTTGTGTTATAATACACAAAAGTCTTTATATGAGCGGTAACTCTAACTAAACAGACAGGTCATGTGATCACACCATGCAACATTAAAAACATCCTTTACTGCAGACAGATTTAAAATCCTTTAAAGGATGTGATCACATGACCCGTCTGTTTACCGCTCATATAAACAGACAGGTCATGTAATCAACATTAAAAACATCCTCTACTGCAGACGGAGCGACGCCTTTAAAGGATCAGTTAAAACACCTGCAGACATCACATCCTCTGAATGTGTAAAGGTGAGTTTTATCAGGTATTTGATCCAGTATTTGTGGGTCGGATCATTTTAATTGTGTCTCTTGTCAGTGAGCTCATTGGCTTGAAATGTCTTTCTTTAAAGCAGCACAAAGGTACTTTTGTAATTCTTTTATATAGGATGGAGGTGAAATTACTTTTACAGCTCTGTTCGAGACTTATTCTTGATTGGTCTGTTGCACGGTCATCCTTTTGCTTTCTCCTTCATCCTTTCTTTCTTGGCTGTTTTAGCTGCTGCGCCTCGATGCTAACGTTAGCTCTGCGAGCAAACTAAAGCTTTCTGAAGAGTGCTTTTTTCTTTTTCCAACACCAGTTAATCTGAAAATGAGCGAATAGGTGGACTGAACAACGCGCCCATGTGACCTGAGTTACCTCAGTCCATGCTGACCGTCAGAGGTCAAAGGTCAGCATGGACTGAGCTAACTCAGGTCACATAGATGAGGATTTCCTCACATTCATGACCAGAACACCTGAAACTAGGACTTCCAGTTGTCACAGATATGACATCTGGCCACCAAAAGCATTTTATAAAAAAGCTTATTTGTGTTGTAAAGGTGGATATTCTGCTTTAAGCTTTCAGGACGGGACGAAGCTGATAGTCGGGATGGAAACCAGGAGAGCAGGACGGTTCTTCCCATAATTCCTCAATAATTCCTTCAAAGGAAACATGTTAACATTTAAAGGAAAAACTCTTTTGTGCTGCTTTAACTTGACTGGAGTTTGAACTCCTTGAATGAGAGGCTTCAGAGCCGTTTCAGTTTGTCTAAGTTGTGATAAACTCCTGCAGGTCTGCGCTGGAGCCGCTGGGGGGCGCCAGAGTGACGCTTCTCATGAACCGGTTCATGACAAACACGACTCGTTTTCTTCCTCTCAGTTTAAAGTTTTCTTTTCCTTCCGTCTCTATCCTGACTGTTGTTGTAAAAGTCGGTATTAATCACGTGCTTCTTTTTATCTCTGTGATGCTTTCTGGTCTCCAGCTCAGATTTATTTCACAGAACTACCGGAGCAGCTTTGAAGTTAAGAAAAAAATAATTTCAGAGACGCTCTTATTTGTTGTTGTTGTTTTTTTCTAAATGCTAATGGGAAAAAACCTCATTTCCAGCATGTTTGTCTTTGTTGTGGAGGAGGGGCTGGTGGCTCCAGGAAGCAGCGGGAAGCAGCGGGGGCTCATGGGAAATGGAGTTCCAACACTGCTGATGCACTAATGTTGAAACTGGATGCTAATGTGAAGAAACAGGTGAGTGTGCTGACACACATGTAGCGTACTGATGAGGATTAAACTGGTGAACCTGGTTAGTGGTGAGGATTAAACTGGTGAACCTGGTTAGTGGTGAGGATTGAACTGGTGAACCTGGTCAGTGGGGGGGGTTAAACTGGTGAACCTGGTTAGTGGGGAGGAAGAGGCTGATCCCTGATCAGCTCAGGTAAAAACACGTCACCCTGGATGGACTGAGAGAGTTTGTCTGCTCGCGTTCAAGTGAAGTCACGTTATCTTCTTCGTAGCTGTTGGGAAGCAGGGCTGATGCTCTGGGAGGACGTGACTGGTTTGGATCAGATCAGATGTATGGATCAGCTGAACCCCCCCTCGTCCGGGTCCGCGGGCCTCAGCTGCTCAGCAGGACGATGATGTAGATGAGCAGCAGGCAGATGAGGATGAGGGTGAAGTTGACGAAGAGCTCCTGCAGGTTCCTCTTGGCCTGCGGGTTCACCTCGATCTGAGACGCCCGGCGGATGGCCGACTTGGTCATGTGCTGCACGCGCTCCATGGAGGCGGGGCTTAGGTCTGTCGGGTCAGGAACTGAGAGAGTCCAAGCACGGGATCCTCTTTTCTCTTCTCGGCTCCTCTTTTCTCTAGTTTCAGAAAAAGAAAAGGAGCATATTTTACCAATAACTTCAGTCGCCTCCAGGTTCAGGTAAGTTCAGGTATGCGACCTCGTCTGCTCCCCGGTACTTGGTGATATAACAGCTCAGCCCGGAGGCGCCAGCTGAAGAGTTCAGCTGGATTCTGGCCCGAGTTGAAGAACCGGAACCGACAGGCGACTGTTTCTGAACTTAATCAAGTCAATCAGAAAGTGTTCAAGGATGCAGGAAGGATACGATGAAGGACTCTTAAGCTCAGTTTAATCCCTTCTTCTTTCCTGTCTGCTAATAAAGCAAATCTCAACTCTCTGCCACATACTTTTCTATTTTTAAGTTGATCAGAAGCCAAACCAGCTGCTCCTTTAATTACAGTAACGGTTCAGTAACGAACCTGAGGATGCTTCTAGAAGAAAAAGCTTCTGACGTTCAGTCTCACCTGCATCTGACACCTGTTAAACTGCTGCGTCTCACCTGCATCTGTCACCTGTTAAACTGCTGCATCTGACACCTGTTAAACTGCTGCGTCTCACCTGCATCTGTCACCTGTTAAACTGCTGCGTCTCACCTGCATCTGTCACCTGTTAAACAGCTGCGTCTCACCTGCATCTGTCACCTGTTAAACAGCTGCGTCTCACCTGCATCTGTCACCTGTTAAACTGCTGCGTCTCACCTGCATCTCACCTGCATCTGTCACCTGTTAAACTGCTGCGTCTCACCTGCATCTGTCACCTGTTAAACTGCTGCGTCTCACCTGCATCTGTCACCTGTTAAACTGCTGCGTCTCACCTGCATCTGACACCTGTTAAACTGCTGCGTCTCACCTGCATCTGTCACCTGTTAAACTGCTGCGCCTCACCTGCATCTGTCACCTGTTAAACTGCTGCGTCTCACCTGCATCTGACACCTGTTAAACTGCTGCATCTGTCACCTGTTAAACTGCTGCGTCTCACCTGCATCTGTCACCTGTTAAACTGCTGCGTCTCACCTGCATCTGTCACCTGTTAAACTGCTGCGTCTCACCTGCATCTGTCACCTGTTAAACTGCTGCGTCTCACCTGCATCTGTCACCTGTTAAACTGCTGCGTCTCACCTGCATCTGACACCTGTTAAACTGCTGCATCTCACCTGCATCTGACACCTGTTAAACTGCTGCGTCTCACCTGCATCTGTCACCTGTTAAACTGCTGCGCCTCACCTGCATCTGTCACCTGTTAAACTGCTGCGTCTAACCTGCATCTGTCACCTGTTAAACTGCTGCATCTCACCTGCATCTGACACCTGTTAAACTGCTGCGTCTCACCTGCATCTGTCACCTGTTAAACTGCTGCGTCTCACCTGCATCTGTCACCTGTTAAACTGCTGCAGCTCACCTGCATCTGTCACCTGTTAAACTGCTGCATCTCACCTGCATCTGTCACCTGTTAAACTGCTGCGTCTCACCTGCAACTGTCACCTGTTAAACTGCTGCATCTCACCTGCATCTGTCACCTGTTAAACTGCTGCGTCTCACCTGCATCTGACACCTGTTAAACTGCTGAGTCTCACCTGCATCTGTCACCTGTTAAACTGCTGCGTCTCACCTGCATCTGACACCTGTTAAACTGCTGAGTCTCACCTGCATTTGTCACCTGTTAAACTGCTGCATCTCACCTGTTAAACTGCTGCGTCTCAACTGCATCTGTCACCTGTTAAACTGCTGCGTCTTACCTGCATCTGTCACCTGTTAAACTGCTGCGTCTCACCTGCGTCTGTCACCTGTTAAACTGCTGCGTCTCACCTGCATCTGTCACCTGTTAAACAGCTGCAGGGTGATAACGGAGTACAGTTATTCTACACGTCTATATTTATCATCCCTCTTTCCGCTGTTCTATCTGCTCGTTATCAGGTGTCTGATTAGTTTAAAGCTGAACTTCACACCTGATGAGGTGAATCTGAAGCCCAGAAAATTAAACTTTGATGCCTCGTCTTCATCGTCATTCTTCACGTCCAGATGTTTGCTGCTTCTGATGGGAACCTCTGGACAAATTCGCAATTCTGTCGCAAAAAGTCACAATTTTGCAAAATTTGAGGTTCGAAGGAAAAAAAGCTTTAAACAGCAAAAAGTTGAGAAAGTTCTGTTTCTTATTCATTTTAGGACAAAGAAGTTGTCACTTTACAAATTTCACGTTTTTTGTTGAAAAAGTTGCGCTTTTGCAAAAGTAAATGTTTGTAAATGTTGCAATATTCAGTGAAAAAGTTAAAATTTTGTGAAATTTGTAAATTTTAATTTGAGAAAAGCGTCAGTTTAACAATAAATGTCACAGTTAGACATTTCTAATGTTTCCGTGTTATGAAAGAAAGTTCTGGATTTTCATAAAAGTCATTAAGGTTGTAAAAATAAACAACCGTGTTAGAGGTCTTCACACGTCCACTTTCATGGACCCGAACCCAAATGGACCCCTGAAAATTCGACTCGAAACTGACCCGACTCGAGCTATTATAATAAGTCCGGGAGTCCGACCCCGAATGGACCCGGAATATTTGGACCCGAAACCGACCCGACCCGAGTCTTTAGTTTCCGACCACGAACCGAACCGAGTTACCCGAATAGAACCGAGACAATCCAGCCCATAGTTGCAGCGACGATGCAGCGAAGATGCAGCAAAGATGCGGCGAAGATGCAGCGAAGATGCAGCAAAGATGCAGCGAAGATGCGGCGATGATGCAGCGAAGATGCAGCAAAGATGCAGCAAAGATGCGGCGAAGATGCAGCAAAGATGCAGCGAAGATGCAGCAAAGATGCAGCAAAGATGCAGCAAAGATGCGGCGAAGATGCAGCAAAGATGCGGCGAAGATGCAGCAAAGATGCAGCAAAGATGCAGCGAAGATGCGGCGATGATGCAGCGAAGATGGAGCGACAGTGCAGCAAAGATGGAGCAAAGATGCGGCGAAGATGGAGCAAAGATGCGGCGAAGATGCAGCGAAGATGGAGCAAATATGGAGCAAAGATGCAGCAAATATGCAGCAAAGATGCAGCAAAGATGCAACGAAGATGCAGTGAATATGGAGCAAAGATGGAGCAAAGATGCGGCGATGATGCGGCGATGATGCAGCGAAGATGCGGCGATGATGCAGCGAAGATGAAGCGACGGTGCAGCAAAGATGGAGCAAAGATGCGGCAAAGATGCGGCAAAGATACAGCGAAGATGTGGCGAAGATACAGCGAAGATGTGGCGAAGATACAGCGAAGATGCGGCGAAGATGCAGCGAATATGGAGCGAAGATGCAGCAAAGATGCAGCGAAGATGCGGCGATGATGCAGTGAAGATAGAGCGACGGTGCAGCAAAGATGGAGCAAAGATGCGGCGAAGATGCAGTGAAGATGCGGCGAAGATGCAACGAAGATGCAGCAAAGATGCGGTGAAGATGCAGCAAAGGTGCAGCGAAGATGGAGCGAAGATGCAGCAAATATGCAGCAAAGATGCAGCAAAGATGCAACGAAGATGCAGTGAAGATGCAGCGAAGATGGAGCAATGGTGCAGCGAAGACACCAGCGAAGTCTGAATTTAGTGATCAGTGTTGGCCATTGTTGCTTCCTTCCCTCCTGCTTCCTTCCTTCCTTCCTTCCTTTTTTCCTGCCTGCCTGACGAAGCGACGCATCAGAGCTGCTGCTCCGTGTCATCCTCACTTCATCCATGCGCATCATCATGCGCTGAGTGCTGACATGTCAGCAATCCAGTGTTTGCAGATGTGCTGTCACACTTTCTGGGCACCAGATGAGTGGAAGATCTGAGGCCGTCATCGTCATCGTAGCGAAGGTTTTACTGTCATCACTCGCTACTCACATGTCGGAGGACCGAATAAACCCGGCGGTTCTGACAGGACGACGTGATCGGCTACGAAGCTGTTGACAGGAACTGAAGCAGCTGCGGTGGTTTATATCCTGAACTTCATCCACATTCACGCACACAAACATCATATTTGTCCCTCAGCATCATTTCCCAGAGTCCCGTCTGCTCTTCCTTTTATGGGCATGGATGTGAACGATTCTCTGTAACTAACACCGAAGCGTCCGACCCAGTTGAGCAGCAGCAGCAGTAAAACGGCGCCGGCGGGTCACCGAGAAGCAAAAGTGAGAAGAAAAGGAGCTTTATGTTATTATCTGTCAGCCAGGTCTCTAAACTTTTACGCTTTAGGAACATTAAACATTCAAATGTGCTCGGTAGAAAATAAAGTAGAGAAATTCAGCTTCAGAACGTCCAGAGAAACAAACGGAGGAAAAGTAACGGATAGTTTTAGGATGATAGAATATGCAGATAAAAGGGTTATTATTATATTATATATAAAAAGGGATTATTATACCAAGTCTTTTTCTCCCTTTTTTAAATTAGATTTTTCTGGGTTTATTTCTCTGATCGTTTTAGCTCCTGATGCTCAAGAACCCAGCAGATGAAGGTTTAGTTTCTATGGTCCTGAATGAAAAACTGCAGCCACTAATAATGAGGAAATATATGTAAATATAAATATAGTTAAAATATGCTGCTAAATTTATCAACTCAAAAAATCTTAACTGAACAGTCTGGAGTCAGTCTTATGTGCTTTTCTGGCTATTTTAATTTAGTTTTATCAATGACTGATTAGTTTCTTCCAGAGAAAATATGGATGAATTAAATGGGTTTTATTTGGTTTCGGAGGGAAATTATATTAAACAGAATGTTCATCTTTGTTTAACCGAGCCAACTGTGACATCACAGACCCACATCGGACTAAAACTGACCCCCTTTCACATCTTCATCTCCTCATCTTCACATTATGATGCGTTTGCTGCAGCACAGAAGTGTTTTTCCTGCAGCAAATATCACATCACGCATGTTTTACTGCGACCTCAGGAAACTGTCAGCCTTTGGAAAAAAAGACCACATAAGTGTCTCCTTTCATCACCCATCAACCCCTAACCCCTAACCCTAACCACTACCCCTAACCTTAACCACTACCCCTAACCCCTAACCACTAACCCTAACCTTAACCCCTAAACCCCTAACCCCTAAAAAACCCTAACCAAAACCCTAACCCTAAACCGAACCCTAACCCTAACCCCTAACCCTAACCCCTAAACCCTAACCCTAAAAACCCTAACCCTAACCAACCCTAACCCCTAACCCCTAACCCCTAAACCCCTAACCCCTAACCCTAACCCTAACCCTAACCCCTAAACCCCTAACCCCTAACCCTAACCCCTAACCCTAACCCTAACCCCTAACCCCTAACCCTAACCCTAACCCCTACCCCTAACCCCTAACCCCCTAACCCTAAAACCCCTAACCCTAACCCTAACCCTAACCCTAAACCCTAACCCTACCCTAACCCTAACCCTAACCCTAACCCTAACCCTAACCCTACCCCTAACCCCTAACCCCTACCCCTAACCCCTACCCCTAACCCCTAACCCTAACCACTACCCCTAGCCCCTAACCCTGACCACTACTCCTAACCCCTAACCCTAACCCTTAACCCTAACCCTAACCCCTAACCCTAACCCCTAACCCCTAACCCTAACCACTACCCCTAACCCCTAACCCTAACCCCTAACCCCTAACCCTAACCACTACTGCAGCACTGTGGAGCGTCCACCGCAGCTCCAGAACAAAGAAGCTCCACATCTGTCCCTTCACGGCTGACCCGATGCGGGTCAAAGGACAGGACAATGTCTCTGCTCAGAGAAGATGGAGGGAACTGATTCTGCTGTCCAACCCTAACCTCCAGGAGAAGCTGCAAACGCACCACGTTCCCCGCTGCTCAGGGAGGGTTAGGGTTTAGGGTTAGGGGTTAGGGGTTAGGGGTAGGGTTAGGACTTAGGGTTAGGGGTTAGGGCTTAAGGTTAGGGGTTAGGGGTTAGGGTTAGGGGATAAGGGTTAGGGTTTAGGGTTAGGGGTTAGGGTTAGGAGTTGGGGTAGGGGTTGAGGGTTAGGGTTTAGGGTTAGGGCTTAGGGTTAGGGGTTAGGGTTTAGGGTTAGGGCTTAGGGTTAGCGGTTGGGGTAGGGGTTAGGGGTTGAGGGTTAGGGTTAGGGTTAGGGGTAAGGTTTTAGGGTTAGGGGTTAGGGTTTAGGGTTAGGGCTTAGGGTTAGGGGTTGGGGGGTAGGTTAGGGGTTGGGTTGGGGTTGGGGTTAGGGGGTTGGGGTAGGGGTTAGGGGTTGGGGTTAGGGGTTAGGGGTTAGGGTTAGGGCTTAGGGTTAGGGGTTAGGGGTTGAGGGTTAGGGGATAGGGGTTAGGGTTAGAGTTTAAGGTTAGGGTTTAGGGTTAGGGCTTAGGGTTAGGGGTTAGGGTTAGGGGTAGATCCTCATCCTCAGTAGATGGAGGACACCACCCGTCCACAGAGGACTCATGGACTCTTGGACGCCTCATCGCCAGGCTCCAGGCCTCGTCCAGGACACGTCCAGGACACGTCCAGGACACGTCCCGGTGACCGACAGCTCTGAGGAGGTGAAATGTAGGTTGGACAGATACGTGGGCAGGGCGCCGCTGACCCCGTATCCAAATCAGGCCGCGGGCAGCGCCAGCAGCCTCTCTGATAACAGCTGCTGTGAGGCTGCTCTGAGGGACCGTGGACAACTGAGGACATCTCAGTCAACAAAGACGTCCCCTCACTGTCTAGAACTAATCCATCTATGTTTGTTTTAGTTGATCTTCTCTCTTTAAAGCTTAAAACACTCTGACTCCAGCTTCTCTGTTCCACTTCTGTTCCAGGATTATATCAGTTTAGGGAGTTGCTGATTTTTAAAGAGGAGGCTTTAAATCTGCCAGTATTTACTGCTGTACCCCCCCCCCCCCCCCCCCATGATATCTCACCATGAGATTCTTGATTTGATTCAGCTGATTTGGCTCCTCAGCAGACTTTAATAAAATCAGACGCTTGCTTGTATCTCCACCATGAAGGGAGCGTTTATCCCTGCGGGAGCTTCGGTCCGGTTTCCGTTCTGATCCGGACCCGTTTACTGGAGGTGAACAATGACTTTATAAGAGGCAGTGACTCATATGTTGCTCCTCTGCAGTTTAACATCAAACCTGAGCCCGACAGACGATGTGAAACTTCTGCAACTCCTTTTCTAACTCCTCCACCGTCAGCAAACGTAACATTATTCTCTAATATATTTATATATATATTCAGTTTCACTTTTTTTAGGAGAGAAGAGCGGAGCTGAAGAGCAGCGTAGTTTGTAGAGGATGCTGGTCTTACCTCGCTGATGAGAAGAGAGCCGCTTGGAGTTTGAGAGAGAAATGTCAGATATGCAGCGCCGTCCACGGCTGTAAAGGCTCTGAGAGGGGGAGGGGGGAGGGGGAGGGGGGAGGGGAGGGGGGGGGGTGGGGAGGGGGGGGGGGGGGCAGGACATCCCAGCTCAGCTCTGGGGGGGACGCCATGTGTTCACGTCCTCCCAGTGATGCTCAGCTTTACGTTTTTATTTGAGTCCCAGAACCTCCACATGTTCAGATAACAGTTGATGTGATGAGCACAAGGTCTAAATACCGTTGATGTAACGGATAAAAAATGTCTAAAACAGTGTTTTCCAGGAAGACATTTAAATATTCAAGTGGCCGTGACATCACAGACCAGATCACATGAGATCATCTCTGTTCAACGTCATATCAGTCTGTCGGTGAATCAGCTTCCTGCTTTCAACCGGGATCAGCAAGAGTTCATTTCAGGTCCAGAGGTTTCAGGTCCAGGGTTTCAGGTCCAGAGGTTTCAGGTCCAGAGGTTTCAGGTCCAGAGGTTTCAGGTCTAGGGTGTCAGGTCCAGGGGTTTCAGGTCCAGAGGTTTCAGGTCCAGAGGTTTCAGGTCCAGGGGTTTCAGGTCTAGGGTGTCAGGTCCAGGGGTTTCAGGTCCAGAGGTTTCAGGTCCAGGGTTTCAGGTCCAGAGGTTTCAGTTCCAGGAGTTTCAGGTCCAGAGGTTTCAGGTCCAGAGGTTTCAGGTCCAGGGGTTTCAGGTCCAGAGGTTTCAGGTCAGGTCCAGGTTGGTCCAGGTTCAGTCAGATGTTTCAGGTCCAGGAGTTTCAGGTCCAGTGGTTTCAGGTCCAGGGGTTTCAGGTCCAGGGGATTCACGTCCAGGAGTTTCAGGTCCAGGAGTTTCAGGTCCAGGAGGTTCAGGTCCAGGGATTTCAGGTCCAGGGGTTTGTTTCAGGTCCAGTGGTTTCAGGTCCAGGAGTTTCAGGTCCAGGGGATTCACGTCAAGGAATTTCAGGTCCAGGAATTTCAGGTCCAGGGGTTTCAGGTCCAGGGGTTCGTTTCAGGTCCAGGAGTTTCAGGTCCAGGGGTTCAGGTCCAGGGTTTCAGGTCCAGGGGTTCCAGGTCCAGAGGTTTCAGGTCCAGGGTTTCAGGTCCAGAGGTTTCAGGTCCAGGGGTTTCAGGTCCAGAGGTTTCAGGTCCAGGAGTTTTCAGGTCCAGAGGTTTCAGGTCCAGGGGTTTCAGGTCCAGGGGTTTCAGGTCCAGGGGTTTTCAGGTCAGGTCAGGTCCAGGGTTTCAGGTCCAGCGTTTTCAGGTCCAGGGGTTTCAGGTCCAGAGGTTTCAGGTCCAGGGGTTTGTTTCAGGTCCAGGGGTTTCAGGTCCAGGGGTTTCAGGTCCAGAGGTTTCAGGGTCCAGGGGTTTTCCAGGTCAGGTTTGTCAGGTCCAGGGGTTTGTTTCAGGTCCAGGGGTTTCAGGTCCAGGGTTTCAGGTCCAGGGCTTTCAGGTCCAGGGGTTGGTTTCAGGTCAAGGGGTTTCAGGTCCAGGGGTTTGTTTCAGTTCCAGTTGTTTCAGGTCCAGGGGTTCATTTCAGGTCCAGTGGTTTCAGGTCCAGGAGTTTCAGGTCCAGGGGTTTCCGGTCCAGGGGTTTCAGGTCCAGAGGTTTCAGGTCCAGGAGTTTCAGGTCCAGAGGTTTCAGGTCCAGGAGTTTCAGGTCTAGAGGTTTCAGGTCCAGGAGTTTCAGGTATAGAGGTTTCAGGTCCAGGGGTTTCAGGTCCAGGGGTTTCAGGTCAAGAGGTTTCAGGTCCAGTGGTTTCAGGTCCAGTGGTTTCAGGTCCACTGGTTTCAGGTCCAGGGGTTTCAGGTCCAGAGGTTTCAGGTCCAGAGGTTTCAGGTCCAGGGGTTTCAGGTCCAGAGGTTTCAGGTCCAGGAGTTTCAGGTCCAGGGGTTTCAGGTCCAGATGTTTCAGGTCCAGGGGTTTCAGGTCCAGGGGATTCACATCCAGGAGTTTCAGGTCCAGGAGTTTCAGGTCCAGTGGTTTCAGGTCCAGGGGTTTCAGGTCCAGGGGATTCACGTCCAGGAGTTTCAGGTCCAGGAGTTTCAGGTCCAGGAGGTTCAGGTCCAGGGATTTCAGGTCCAGGGGTTTGTTTCAAGTCCAGTGGTTTCAGGTCCAGGAGTTTCAGGTCCAGGGGATTCACGTCAAGGAATTTCAGGTCCAGGAATTTCAGGTCCAGGGGTTTCAGGTCCAGGGGTTCGTTTCAGGTCCAGGAGTTTCAGGTCCAGGGGTTTCAGGTCCAGAGGTTTCAGGTCCAGGGGTTCCAGGTCCAGAGGTTTCAGGTCCAGGGTTTCAGGTCCAGAGGTTTCAGGTCCAGGGGTTTCAGGTCCAGAGGTTTCAGGTCCAGGAGTTTCAGGTCTAGAGGTTTCAGGTCCAGGGGTTTCAGGTCCAGGGGTTTCAGATCCAGATGTTTCAGGTCCAGGGGTTTCAGGTCCAGAGGTTTCAGGTCCAGCGTTTTCAGGTCCAGGGGTTTCAGGTCCAGAGGTTTCAGGTCCAGGGGTTTGTTTCAGGTCCAGGGGTTTCAGGTCCAGGAGTTTCAGGTCCAGAGGTTTCAGGTCCAGGGGTTTCAGGTCTAGGGTGTCAGGTCCAGGGGTTTGTTTCAGGTCCAGGAGTTTCAGGTCCAGGGGTTTGTTTCAGGTCCAGGGGTTTCAGGTCCAGGGTTTCAGGTCCAGGGCTTTCAGGTCCAGGGGTTGGTTTCAGGTCAAGGGGTTTCAGGTCCAGGGGTTTGTTTCAGTTCCAGTTGTTTCAGGTCCAGGGGTTCATTTCAGGTCCAGTGGTTTCAGGTCCAGGAGTTTCAGGTCCAGGGGTTTCCGGTCCAGGGGTTTCAGGTACAGAGGTTTCAGGTCCAGGAGTTTCAGGTCCAGAGGTTTCAGGTCCAGGAGTTTCAGGTCTAGAGGTTTCAGGTCCAGGGGTTTCAGGTCCAGGGGTTTCAGGTCAAGAGGTTTCAGGTCCAGTGGTTTCAGGTCCAGGGCTTTCAGGTCCAGGAGTTTTAGGTCCAGTGGTTTCAGGTCTAGGGTTTCAGGTCCAGAGGTTTCAGGTCCAGGGGTTTCAGGTCCAGAGGTTTCAGGTCCAGGAGTTTCAGGTCCAGGGGTTTCAGAGGCTGAAAAGGATGCTTTCATACCGAATCTCAAAGCATCTCACAGATATTTCTTTAAGAAATTGTATCAACTTCTGAACAAAAGAAAAAGGTGGAACCAGAAATCTAATTTTAAATGTTGACATCAGAGCATCTTTGTTCTCAAACAGGGATTTAAAAGTAGCTCCAACATCTTTGCTCATTTAATGTTTTTCAGCCACAGCAGGTTTTTGTTCTCTGACAGCTTCCAGGGTGAGCAGATACCAGGATCCCATGAGGATCTCATGAGGATCCCACGAGGATCCCATGAGGATTCCATGAGGATCCCAAGAGGATCCCACCAGGATCCAACGAGGATCCCATGAGGATCCCACCAGGATCCCACCAGGATTCCATGAGGATCTCACCAGGATCCCACCAGGATCCCATGAGGATTCCATGAGGATCCTACCAGGATCCCACCAGGATCCCATGAGGATCCCACCAGGATCCAATGAGGATCCCATGAGGATTCCATGAGGATTCCATGAGGATCCCATGAGGATCCCATGAGGAATCCATGAGGATCCCACCAGGATCCCATGAGGATCCTATGAGGATCCCACCAGGATCCCATGAGGATTCCATGAGGATCACACCAGGATCCCATGAGGATCCCACCAGGATCCAACGAGGATCCCATGAGGATCCCACCAGGATCCCATGAGGATTCCATGAGGATCCCACCAGGATCCCATAAGGATTCCATGAGGATCCCACCAAGATCCAACGAGGATCCCATGAGGATCCCACCAGGATCCCATGAGGATTCCATGAGGATCCCACCAGGATTCCATGAGGATCCCATGAGGATCCCATGAGGAATCCATGAGGATCCCACCAGGATCCCATGAGGATCCTATGAGGATCCCACCAGGATCCCATGAGGATTCCATGAGGATCCCACCAGGATCCCATGAGGATCCCACCAGGATCCCATGAGGATTCCATGAGGATCCCACCAGGATCCAATGAGGATCCCATGAGGATCCCACCAGGATCCCATGAGGATCCTACCAGGATCCCACCAGGATCCAACGAGGATCCCATGAGGATCCCACCAGGATCCCATGAGGTTCCCACCAGGACCCCATGAGGATCCCACCAGGACCCAATGAGGATCCCATGAGGATCCCACCAGGACCCCATGAGGATCCCACCAGGACCCAATGAGGATCCCATGAGGATCCCACCAGGACCCTGACCCCATGAGGATCCCACCAGGACCCAATGAGGATCCCATGAGGATCCCACCAGGACCCCATGAGGATCCCACCAGGACCCAATGAGGATCCCATGAGGATCCCACCAGGACCCCATGAGGATCCCACCAGGATCCAATGAAAATCCCACCAGGATCCAACGAGGATCCCATGAGGATCCCACGAGGACCCCATGAGGATCCCACCAGGATCCAATGAAAATCCCACCAGGATCCCACCAGGACCCCATGAGGATCCCACCAGGACCCAATGAGGATCCCATGAGGATCCCACCAGGACCCCATGAGGATCCCACCAGGACCCAATGAGGATCCCATGAGGATCCCACCAGGACCCCATGAGGATCCCACCAGGATCCAATGAAAATCCCACCAGGATCCCACCAGGATCCCATGAGGATTCCATGAGGATCCCATGAGGATCCCACCAGGATCCAACGAGAATCCCACCAGGATCCCATGAGGATCCCACCAGGATCCCACCAGGATCCCACCAGGATCCCATGAGGATCCCACCAGGATCCCATGAGGATCCCATCAGGATCCCACCAGGATCCTGTGAGGATCCCCCTCTAACAGCCAGACGCTCTCCTGGCTGCTTCTCTTTATATGACATGAACAAAAACACGTTTGAGCCAAATTCAAGCAGGAAGACGGGATACGTTTTGTTCTCTCTGAACGTTTTGTTCTCTCTGAACTTCCTTCCACGCCGCCCTCAGCGTTCGCTGAACGGGTTTCCATGTTTGGATTCGTCTTTTGTTTAACGTGACCAGGACGCATCAGCTGCTCCACAGAGATCAGTTTCTGGCCCAGAATCAAGTATCACAGCTGAGGAATCCTATTGTCTCCTGGAGATCCATAAACCTCCGGAGACCCGGTGACCATGAACGCTCCACTGAAGAGTCGGGACATTTACACTATTTGTCACGTGTCATTTGACTCGAACGATATTTCATTCATGCATCAACTTTCTAAAATCGGACAGAGGATAAACTTTTACCTTCAAGCACCGGCGCAGTGACGTTCACGACATCTACTGATGTTCCCTTTAAGCTTCAACGTCAAATGTGGCAGCGAAGAGTCCTGGACAGCTTCACCCACCGAGGAGAAAAAGAGAAACAGAGGCTTCAAAAAGTCTGGAAAAAGTAAAAATAACCCCCCCCCCCCCACCCCCCCGTGGAGCAGGAAGCTTCCTTCTGCCTTATAAGGAGGATGTTCATGTAAACAGGCTGTCAGTCACATCTGTTTCCAGTGCCGCTCACTTCAAACGACGCTAACACGCAGGCGAGCAAATACTTCAGTTACATCCTTAGAAAGGTGACTGATTTCCTGAACAACAAGCCTCTGACAGACGTCTACCAGCTCACCTGAACACGGCTGCTGTGATCCACCTGCAGCTGGAACCCTAACCCTCCTGTCCTGGGTTTCAGCCCTGAGCGGGAAACGTCTCCTGACGTCTTTCCTGCAGAAATGAATTACGGAGAAAATCTGTCAAACGGCCACAGCAAAGACTTTCATGGTGCATTTTAGGTTTATCTCAAGCCTGACGTCAGTCCAGCAGACGTGGGTTCATCCCTTAGACCCGCCTTTCAGTCACGACACTTTCAAAAGTGAATAAAATCTGATGACACCCCAGAGTAAAATATAATCCAAAGCTCCGACTGTAAATGCATACGTCCCGTTTATTTAGTTTAAATAACCTGAACAGGATAACTGCACCAGAGTAGCTTCTTTTCATCCGTGATGTGCTTGCTTCCATCCATCATCCTTGTATTGCCTCTTTTTAGCCTTATCGCTAGCAGCTAGCTTTGGTAGCTATGGAGCAGATTCAGAGCTGGTGGATGAAGGCTTGATGAAGAAGTCGGCTCCTCTGTGATCTTTTCTTTTTAGAAAACCATCCATGATGCTGCTAAAAAGTTCTCTTTGCTATCTGTGAAATAAAATTCCAGCGGTTAAATGATATTACGGCGTAAGCTAACTGGGCAGTCACGTTGACCTTACGCTGACCCCGTACTGACGTTGTTGACATTGGGAAATGGACATGTGAGACATATTTTTATTATTCATTTCTTGTCCAATTATGTATGTTATTTATTAATCTATATATTAATTCATAGGCAAAAAGTATGTATTTATGTTTGCATTCATATATTTATACAGCGGTACCTCTACTTATGAAATTAATTGGTTCAGGAAGTAGTTTCATAACCTGAAACTGTCTAAAGTAGAGACGTGTTTTCCATGTAAATGTTCTAATCTGTTCCAAGCACCCCAAAATTTGAACATAATTATTTTTTATACATTATAAATAATACATGAAATGTATTATCTCGTTCTCTTTCCTCCCACATCAACGTGAATCGATGGGGCTCGACCTTCTTCAGGGGTCGACTGCTCCGTCAGGCAGCTGCAGCTTTTCTTACCTCCTTGTTCGGCTCCAGCCAGATGTTGGGCAGATGCCACATGTTCTCACAACCAAACCAAACCATTAGCTGTTATTATAAAGGTCATTTGGGTTTTCTTAGTCTCTCTCTCTCTCTCTCTCTCTGGACTCGTTCCTTCCTGCAGCCTTACATGGAGAAATATCCTCACAGCTCTGGTCTCGTCTGGAAAGACGAGATTTCCGAGCCCTGGATTTTTTTTAATTTTTTATTTTATGTTTATGTTATACCTGTACTCCAGCTGTGAACGCCACTGTTTTCACGTACGTGAGTGAACTGCCACTGAATGAGCTGTTCGTTGTATTAAAATAAGACTTTCCTGAAGCGTGTTGATGCCCCCAAACAGCTCTGATGACCTCATGAGCTCCCAGCAGCAGCCTGGAACAGCTCTGGGAAGGAGACGCTCTAGAAAGCTCTAGAAAGCTCTTGAAAGCTCTAGAAAGCTCTAGAAAGACCGACCGCTGCTCCAAGTCTTTCCTCCATGAGCTCCTGCAAACATCTGCATAGACGAAGAGGAGCATTTAATCAGGACTAGAGATGTAACGATACAGAAAATTTGACATCTCGATTATCGTGACCAAATTATCATGGTTTACGATATTATCGCGATATTCTTAATAACTGTACAAATGCCTAAAAAAGAACATAAATTTTAATAATTTCACAAAATCTTGTGATTTTCTTGTCATATTGAACATCAGAAGCCAAAATCTTATCAAAATAAAACTTTCGCATTAAACGGAGAAACAACTGGCACAGAAAGAGGTTTTATTGTAAATGAACAAAATAAATAACAGGAACAAAGCTAATTTGTCTGGAGCAAATTTAAATAAACACTTTAACAACCATAGTAGGTCAAAATATGCAAACAACTATCAGGAACAAAAATTATAGTGCAAGTTCAAATGAAATAAACTTTGGACTTTAAGCTGAACCTTAAATACGTATAAATGTGTAAATAAAGAAACAGTTGTTTAGGAGCCAAATATGTTCTGAATTGTAGTCACTCTGTGTGTCTGTGGGTGTCGCTGTGTTGTTACCTGAGGGTCAGGTATAAAGGTAGCTGCCTGTTATTGGTTAGCTGTTAGCGCTGTGGCGCTAACTTCCACAGTTAACAGATCAGTTAATGGAATAAATAAATATTTTAACTGCATCAGAAGAACATCGTTCCGGTCATTTTTCGATGTCCTGCGTGCTATCACCAGTTTCTGCCATGCTAACGTTACAATGCCGATGCTACAAGCTACAAATTCACACGAAACACAGTCGCGAGTCGCTCGCAGACTTGAATGACGCTGATATTACACATCCTGGTCAAACATAAGTCAAACATAAACGGTAATCGTTATAGTGTAACATTTTACCGCGCTAATACCGGTAACCGTTCTAGCTGGACCTTCAGCCCCAGACGCTGACGGGGTTAAAGGTCAGGACTTGACCTTTAACCCCGTCAGCGGGACAGCCAGTGACCTGAGTCCTCCAGTCCTCCGAAGGAACCAGAGATAACCGCTAGCAGATGAGCGCCGCATTTGTGGCTAAATGTTGTTGTGCAGAACGGAAATAAAAGTGTGACGCAGCTTTATATTTGTAACCAAACGGGTTTGGATCAGCGCGTCTGCTGTTATTGATTCATCAGAAACCAGCTGCTGTTCATCATCCAGGACAAACCGGTTGGAGGAGGGAGGAAGTTCATCTGGAACCTTCCTGCTGGTTTGGTTCTAACGATGCCTTTTACTGGAGGGTAACTATGTGGAGGGTTTACCCCGTCGCTGCATTTCCTTTGGACCTCTGACTATTATTGTTGGCAGCTTCACACATTCTCCCTTCCTCTCTCTCTTGTTCTTCCCCTCTCTTGTTCTTTCGCTCCCTCGTTCTTCTCCAGATATAGTCATCTCTGCCAGCCTGCAGCTTTTCCCCGGAGGCCTCTGTGTCAGATCAGCTTTTATCTGATGCTTGAAGCACAGGACCAGCCCCACAAACATCTGCTTTTTTCTTTTTTTTTTCTCTGAAACTCGCTCTAATTTCATTTAAGGGACTCTGAATAGAATTTGATTTATGAAAATCTAATTTTAAAACCCACATATGCTAAAGCAGACCTGGGCAAAGTACGGCCCGCGGGCCACATCCGGCCCTTTGTGCGTCTCTGTCCGGCCCACATGAGGCCAATCATAAATCACATTTGATCACTATTTAATTAAAAAAAAAAAAATCTATGTCGTGCTTGCATTACAACTGTGCTGCTTTTATTTTGAAAGGCATAGTACTTTCCCTGTACTATGCGTGAGTTGTGAATGAAGCTAAACAGCGCTAAGTGATGCTGCCTTCGAAATGTACGCTGACGCTAAGAAAAGACAAGTTGACAAAGTGTTTCAACAAGACATGGACCGCCAAGTATTTCTTTACAGAAATTAAAGATGAGGCCGTGTGCCTGATTTGTGGTACACAGGTCGCTGTGTTTAAAAAATATAAATTGAGTCGCCACTACACGATAGCGAGCAACAGAGGCTGATGCTAGCAAACTGCAAACCCAACAAGGAATTGGTAAAATGAGGTGGAAAACATTAAAATAATATTTGTTGTAGGGGTGAGTATTGGAAAAGGACCTCGCAATATGATATGTATCGTGATACTTGGGCCAAGATGCGATATTATCACGATATCACAATATATTACGATATTCCACCCAGTAAATATCAAAATTAAAAGTAGAGATGAAAAATCAAGTTGCTGTATATGTTCATCAGATGATATTGATCATTCAGAGGACAAATTGAGTCAAAACTATTTGCTTCAGAGCAACCTATTTATTGTTTATTATTTGCGTTTTTGCACATTTAAGTGAATGAATGAATTTTCCTCAAAATCGATATTAGGAGCTGAAAAATTGATATTATATCGGGCGGCCGTATATCGTTATATATAGCCAAATCGATTTTTTTCACACCCCTAATTTGTTGTATTGATGTGTTTCTATAAATGTGTTGAAATTAACAAGTTAAGAATAAATTGGACTGATTAATGATTATTATTTTTTTTTTTTTTTTATTTGACCCATACACCACAATTTCACATAGCCTAATATTAATATCTACAGAGTAATTGTATTCTTCTAATTACCAGTACCAGCTTTTTAAAATATATAATTTAGTGCATTTTACAATGGAAGAAAGTTGAGCAGGATTAAGTTCAAGTTATTGTTGGTGTGGCCCTCTGATAAAAACTAATTGCCCACGCATGTGCTAAAGGCTCCTTAGAGCAGTGCTAGCATACTTAGCTCCGTGTTTGTTGTCACAATGCCGACGCCGATTATATTCTTTCATGATTGACACCGCCTCATAACACAAAACACATTCTGTTTTTTTCACCTTGAGGTACAAACTTTTCGTTTTCTTGTCGTTCATTAAACTTCCTTCCTTGTGCATCATTTCTTCTTTTCTTGGACATGTGGGGTTAGTTTGTGGAGGTTTTTCTGGGGTCCATCATTTCTGAAAATTGTCTTGATGTCTTGCTCATGGTGAGATACTGTTATCTTTGTGGGTGATGACGAAATGCATTGTGGGAGATGTAGTTTATTGTCAATATGCGCTTTAAAGTGGCGTTGGCTTATTTTAAGTTTTAAAATACTGGTTTAAATTTTAAGCCAATAATGCACAAGCTCTTGAGGGCCACATAAAATGACGTGGCGGGCCACATTTGGCCCGCGGGCCTTGTGTTTGACACATGTGCTGTAGACCTTATTGTTCCAACCAAGAACGAATCTGGCAGGTCATGATTTGATTTTACTGTTTTAAGCAAAGGAAACAAGCAAAGGAAGCATCCTCCCAACATAAATGTAAACCACTAGTTATCAGGGTTAGGGTTAGGGTTAGGGTTAACCCTAACCCTAACCCTAACCCTAACGACCCGGGGTCCATTTAAACCTGCAGCATCCGTGCGTCCATCACAGCGGTTCCTCCAGGACACAAAGAGTCTTTTTATCTGCAGGCGACCTGAACAACGACCTCAGCGACCCAACCAGAATAAACCAAACCCCCAGCCTCTTCAGAACCAAACCACAAATCCACTGTTGAAATGACTCGAATGGTTCCTGACCGGGTCTTTAGATGTGAGCAGCGGCGCCGCTCTGCTGCTGTAACACGAGTCCGGAGCGCTGCATCAAACAATAAAACTGCACAAAACCAATGCTGCCGGCCGTCCAAAAATAAAACCGCACAAAGCCCCAGCACCTGACCAGCGCCGCCCCGGTTCCAAAATAACCGCTCAAAGCGTCTCCGAATGGCGGCGTTCCCCAGAGACGGCGGGCTTTGATCATCAGACGTGAAACGGGCCGGGACGCTCCAGCTTCTAAATATAACTCAGAGCCGGGTCGGTGGGCTTTTGGGCCGCTCTGGTCGTTCTTCTGACGAACCCACGTCAGCTGGAGCTCGTCGTCCGACGTCGACGCTGCGAACTCGTGTTTCAGGAAGTTGGTGCTCTGAGCCGGACGTCGCATGTCTGAAAATAACGATTAAACTGAATTAAACTGAAACATCACGTCTCGTATCAAACTGGTGGAACAGTTTTGTTTATGTGATGAGTGAACTATTTTTAGAAACTCTCTCCTGAACATGTGACGGCTGTTTTCCAGTGTTTACTGCGTTATTGTTGAGCGCCTCCTTCCCTCCTCGTCGCCAGTCACACTGGTTTCAGCAGAGGCCCGCAGCATGATGCCTCCACCGCCGTGCCTCAGAGTGAAGAAGCGCAGTGATGCACTAAAATGGAGAGATGATGCGAGCAGGTTTTCTCCAGCAGGAACTACAACAAATTTTTTATGTTCAGGCTCGATGGCTGATTGGGTCAGGGGTCATCAGGGGTCATCAGGGGTCAGGGGTCATCAGGGGTCAGGGGTCATCAGGGGTCATCAGGGGTCAGGGGTCAGTCCATTTCAACACACTGAAATGGACTTAAGTCATAAATACAAACTGGCGTTTTTTTACATTTACATTTTTTTAAGTTATTAAGCTGCATAAATACATTTTATTTATTTTAAAGTGGGCTACTTTTTATTTGATCAGTGTTTTACAAATAAGGGAATGACTCAAACGAACCTGCATGGTTCTTTATTTTATTTCAAAGTAGGTTTACACATGCCAGAGTTTTTTTCTAGTCATTCAAAAGATTCAAGAGTTAATATATTTACTTCCGTGTCAACAAATTGATAGTAAATTGTCTTGGTTCTGCTCCCAAACATACAGAAGCAGCCAGTATTCAGTCTTTATCAGAGTTTGAGGTTTACCTTTGTTATAACAGGTAAAAACAGCAATAAAATGTTCTTCTATAATTTCATAAATGCAACGAACTATAGTTATTTTACAGTGGATGACAAAAAAATTTGGAAATGAAACTTTAATGAGTATCTTGTATGACCTTTAGCATTAAGAACATACTAGGAATAAGCTTTAGGGTCGATTCAAATCCCTCTGAATACAGAATAACTAGATATAAAACTTCATACACTGTTTTATCTTCATTTTACGGGTTAATTAAGTTTTGCGGCTCCTGATGAATTTTATTAAAGGTAGAAGGACAGAAAATGTCTCTTTTGATAGTAAAGGTTGCCGACCCCTGATGTAACCTAATGGATGTCACATGGTGTTTCAGGTCTCCGGCTCGTTGGGTCGGTTCTGATCTCGGCAGGTTCTGGTCCCTGAAACTGCAGCAGCTTCCTCCCTCGGACCTAAAACACCCACATCAGGTCCAGAACTGACCGTCGGCAGGTTTGTTTTTGGTGCTCGGCGCAGGAATTAAACGTAAAAAACGGTGCCAGACCGTCTTCACCTGAGCTCTCTGGACTCAGAATGAATTTGGTGAATTTCTAGTACTTCTAAACCGGGCCGGTGATGCTGCTGCTGCGAGGTCCAGAGAGGATTATGGGAAGTATGCTGCAGATGGTCCAGGCTTCTGGACACATAGCTGAAAGCTGTTATCAGCGGCCTTTAGTGGAGCTCAGTCATTCTTTCCACTGAAACTATACTGTCATCACATGGAGTCTATAAAAAGATCCTCCGCTCACAAAGGCAGCTTTAAAAGCACAACAGGCCCGACTGGGCTGAACGGGTTCCTCTTAAAGGTTTCATCTCATCGACATGCCGCGGTCGTGGGATCCTGACGTTCGATCAGAGCGATTATCAGGGTTTTAAAGTGACTGATTTGAAGCAGAGCAGGAGGAGGTGCAACATCTAACGCTGCAACAAAGACCCGAGTCCAACAGATTATCGTTGATTAAACCGGTGCGTCGGGACGTCTCTGAGGCTTCGGGCCTCTTCATCAGCTCATCCAGCAGGGAGAACCGCCCGTTTGACGCAGTAACATTTAATCTGATCCGCTGGAGTCATGTTGAGCAGTCGGACATGATGATGATGATGATGAAGTCGTCCGAATGTCCTGATTGGCTGTTAACGGTAATTTGGAGGATGGTGATTGGACGCTGGGAGGGTTTGTCCGCCGTCTTTGACTCATGCACAGTTGGACCAGAGCAGTGGAAAAATATCTGATCTATTTATAAAGGCCTATTTAACAGAAAAGGGTCATCTGTGTCCTTCAGCGGAACCGAGCGCATCTTCGTCGAACTCCATCACATCTGGACTCACAAGTTTCCAGTTTTCCACTTTCTCACAGAGGAAAGTCCAGTTTTGCAGACGAACGCATGATGAAATTTCACTGTGGCTCTGTTATGCATTTTAAATGATAATTTCTGGATTAATATCAGCTGTTCCTCATTATCATTTGGAATAAATATAACTGTTTTTTTCTTTTTATATAACCCCAAACACAACGTCCACACATGAGTCCATCTGTCCATCAGCTTCCACTGATCCAAGCCAGGGGTCATGGGGGTCATGGGGGCAGCAGACCCAGACCCCCCCCCCTCCTCAGCCACCTCCCCAAGCTCCGCCCCCTCCCCAACCACCTCAAAAGTGTCCTCTATAATCACATGTTGAAGTTAACGTCCTGATTCAAAGACTGACCAGGGTGTAAAATCAGTGAGTAGTCAGCGATGATCAGTAGGTGTGAACAGCTCAAAGACCGTCCACACGTCTGTGGACTGTCCACACGTCCACACAGTCCACAGACGTGTGGACTGTCCACACGTGTCCACAGACGTGTGGACTGTCCACAGACGTGTGGCTGACTGCTTTTTAATTACAGATGATTTTTAACTCACACTCAGCCTGATGTCCACATGTGCTAAACCTAATTCGACCCGAAAACCGACCCAACCCAAGCTATTATCATAAGAACCCGAATGGACCCGCGATATTTGGACCCAGAACCGACCCGACCCCAGTCTTTAGTTTCCAACCACAAACTGAACCAAGTTACCTGAATAGAACTGAGACAATCCAGCCCATAGTTGCTCATGTTAAAGTTGTCTAGCGTTGAATAAAACTTGATTTTCTTCCCTAAAGTCGTCTTCTTCTACCGGTTCAGCTGCTACATAGGCTACGTGATGTAAACAACAATAAATCCACGTCGTTATTTTCTTTGCGGATACAGATGCTATTGGTAGCAACTGCTAACGCTAATAGTTGTCTTCTTCTACCGGTTCAGTTGCTACATAGGCTACGTGATGTAAACAACAATAAATCCACGTCGTTATTTTCTTTGTGGATACAGATGCTATTGGTAGCAACTGCTAACGCTAATAGCCTACAGCGGTCAGGACGTGTCGTGAATATGTTCTCTCATCCAGCGTTGTCATGTTGGCGATCCGTTGTGCTTTACAGCTGTTATTAGCAAACCGCTAATAACACGCTACGGCAACACGGTTGTTTCATGACAAACGCGCCACGTTAACGAATAATTAATTAAACTGCCCCGAGTCCTGACATTAGCTGCCACCGCTAATATCTTTACCTCTCTGGAGTAAACTTGGACCCAGCCTGTCAGAGAGCACCGACCGGACCCGAGACTAACTGTACCGATTCAGACCAGAACCCGGAGTCACATCTTTTGAATGGACCCGAGACCCGATTCGGGTCGGAACCTCGGGTTTTCAGGTTGAAGACTTCTAGTCCTCAGTCATTTCTGCAAACACAGAATACGTCTGATGGAGCCAGATATTGGACCAGGAGTGGCCTCATTGCCCCCATTTGGTCTGGAGTGTTATTCTTACATAGTGTGCCTTTAAAACATGTACATGTCCGTTTAGGGATCTGTGGTTACTGAGAGTTTCATTTTAATAAAGTTACGTTTTCACTGGTCGCTCAGGAAATCCCCACGTTTCCAGGAAACAGCCACGCATTGAGACACCGTGATGACCCAAGCACCCCCCCCCCCCCCCCCCCCCCCCCCCCCCATTGATCTCAGAAGATGAGCTGTTAATGGCTCATTCACTCTTTTCCATGACCACATCTGTCTTGAACTACACTTTTCCATTCTTCTAAATGTGTTACTCCTGTGATAGAAAACCTCAGGAAACACGTTTCAGGTCATGGTGCTGCAGACGTACTTCATATTTATAAAAAATTATTACATAACAGTGCCACCATGTGGACAACTTTATGTGTTTTATATATCAAGTGTACAACTTGTGGACTTACATGAGCACATTAGAATCCTTCTCTGCTGAGTATTAAAATATTTAATTGGGACTTATATAAGGAGGACGGTTTTTCTGGCGTGTCTCTTGGTCCAAACACACGTCAACAAAGCTCATGGTAACTCATGGGAACAAGGAACCTGTTCAAGGATGCAACACAGAAACTGAAAGAAGATGTGGGACATAGTAAAAAAGGTTTCACAGCTCTCACATATCATTGAGTGATTTAGACGATCACGGTGAGACAGCAGTGGTGAGGTCCTTCCTTCTTTTGAAGGCGCCGCTTTAAACCACCGGACGGAGGTGCGACTCCACCTCTACGTGGTTCTTGGAAGCAGAGCAGATAAAATGTTGCAATAACTTCATGTCAAAAAATAGATTTTTCTATCGAACTAGTCATTTCCTGCTGTCAGCTTCTTTGAGTTTTGTGGTTGAAGTCTTAAAAACAAGCCTGGAAAAAAAAATGAGTCAGTGAGAAGACCCTCGCATGACCTTTTTTTTAAAAAAAAAAAGGTTGGAAAGGTTATTTTCCTCTCAGTTTATGATGATAAATCAAACCAACCACGAATCAAACCACATACCAAGTATTCTAAGTGTGTTCAGCCCAGCGTGTCTTTCACATTAAATATAACTGTTCCTGTATTTACGTCAAGCATTTCAGTTTTATTAACATGAGAGCTTCTCCCTGATGCTGAAGGTGTGGATCGGTCCTCAGGATGTAAAGAAGAGAAGAACCCCCAAAAAATCCAGAGCTGGCGTAGAAACGCCCTCAGACGCTCCTTTAGATGGATATGAGTTTCCATTTTAAGCATTTTAATGTACAAATGTTTCTGCCTGAACAAGTCTCAGGAAAATAATCTGATAACTTTAACCTCATAAAAATATAATCTTTTTATAGCTGTTATTTTTCAGTTCTTATTTGGGTGCTGAAAGCTCTAAACTACAGCTGAAGGCTCTTAACTTCAGCTGAAGGCTCTAAACTTCAGCTGAAGGCTCTAAACTACAGCTGAAGGCTCTAAACTACAGCTGAAAGCTCTAAACTACAGCTGAAGGCTCTAAACTACATCTGAAGGCTCTAAACTACAGCTGAAGGCGCTAAACTACAGCTGAAGGCTCTAAACTACATCTGAAGGCTCTAAACTACAGCTGAAGGCTCTAAACTACAGCTGAAGGCTCTAAACTACATCTGAAGGCTCTAAACTACAGCTGAAGGCTCTAAACTTAAGCTGAAGGCTCTAAACTACAGCTGAAGGCTCTAAACTACAGCTGAAGGCTCTAAACTACATCTGAAGGCTCTAAACTACAGCTGAAGGCGCTAAACTACAACTAAAGCTGAAGGCTCTAAACTACTCCTGAAGGCTCTAAACTACAGCTGAAGGCTCTAAACTACATCTGAAGGCTCTAAACTACAGCTGAAGGCTCTAAACTAAACTACAGCTGAAGGCTCTAAACAGCTGAAGCTCTAAACTACAGCTGAAGGCTCTAACTACGCTGAAGGCTCTAAACTACAGCTGAAGGCTCTAAACTACAGCTGAAGGCTCTAAACTTCAGCTGAAGGCTCTAAACTACAGCTGAAGGCTCTAAACTAAACTCTAAACTAGCTGAAGGCTCTAAACTACAGCTGAAGGCTCTAGCTAAGCTCTAAACTAGCTGAAGGCTCTAACTACATCTGAAGGCTCTAAACTACGCTGAAGGCTCTAAACTTTAGCTGAAGGCCTCTAAACTTTAGCTGAAGGCTCTAAACTACAGCTGAAGGCTCTAAACTAGCTGAAGGCGCTAAACTACAGCTGAAGGCTCTAAACTACATCTGAAGGCTCTAAACTACAGCTGAAGGCTCTAAACTACAGCTGAAGGCTCTAAACTACATCTGAAGGCGCTAAACTACAGCTGAAGGCTCTAAACTACAGCTGAAGGCTCTGAATTACAGCTGAAGGCTCTAAACTACAGCTGAAGGCTCTAAACTTCAGCTGAAGGCTCTAAACTACCGCTGAAGGCTCTAAACTTCAGCAGAAAGCTCTGAATTACACCTGAAGGCTCTTAACTACAGCTGAAGGCTCTAAACTACAGCTGAAGGCTCTAAACTACAGCTGAAGGCTCTGAACTAGAGCTGAAGGCTCTAAACTACCGCTGAAGGCTCTAAACTTCAGCTGAAGGCTCTGAACTAGAGCTGAAGGCTCTAAACTACAGTTGAAGGCTCTGAATTACAGCTGAAGGCTCTAAACTACAGCTGAAGGCTCTAAACTACAGCTGAAGGCTCTGAACTACAGCTGAAGGCTCTAAACTACAGCTGAAGGCTCTAAACTACACCTGAAGGCTCTGAACTACAGCTAAAGGCTCTAAACTTTAGCTGAAGGCTCTAAACTTCAGCTGAAGGCTCTAAACTTTAGCTGAAGGCTCTAAACTACAGCTGAAGGCTCTAAACTTCAGCTGAAGGCTCTAAACTACAGCTGAAGGCTCTAAACTTTAGCTGAAGGCTCTAAACTACAGCTGAAGGCTCTAACTACTAGCTGAAGGCTGAAGGCTCTGAAGGCTCTAAACTACAGCTGAAGGCTCTAAACTACAGCTAAAGGCTCTAAACTTTAGCTGAAGGCTCTAAACTACAGCTGAAGGCTCTAAACTTCAGCTGAAGGCTCTAAACTACAGCTAAAGGCTCTAAACTTTAGCTGAAGGCTCTAAACTTCAGCTGAAGGCTCTAAACTACAGCTGAAGGCTCTAAACTTCAGCTGAAGGCTTTAAACTACAGCTAAAGGCTCTAAACTACAGCTGAAGGCTCTAAACTACAGCTGAAGGCTCTGAACTACAGCTGAAGGCTCTAAACATCAGCTGAAGGCTCTAAACTTCAGCTGAAGGCTCTAAACTACATCTGAAGGCTCTAAACTACATCTGAAGGCTCTAAACTACAGCTGAAGGCTCTAAACTTCAGCTGAAGGCTTTAAACTACAGCTAAAGGCTCTAAACTACAGCTGAAGGCTCTAAACTACAGCTGAAGGCTCTGAACTACAGCTGAAGGCTCTAAACATCAGCTGAAGGCTCTAAACTTTAGCTGAAGGCTCTAAACTACAGCTGAAGGCTCTAAACTTTAGGAGCATCCTCTCCCAGGGTGATGCCGAAAAATTAATCCACGCTTTTGTCAGTTCTAGACTGGATTATTGTAATGCGTTGTTAGCAGGATGTCCGAAAAGCTCGCTGAATAGCCTTCAATTGATCCAGAACGCAGCAGCGAGGGTGCTGACAGGAACCCGTAAGCGAGATCACATCTCTCCCGTGTTAGCCTCCCTCCATTGGCTTCCCGTGAAATTTCGAATTGAGTTTAAAATTCTGCTTCTTGCATATAAAGCCCTTAATGGCCTAGCTCCATGCTATTTACAAGACTTGATAGCATGTTATGCTCCTAATAGAGCTCTCCGCTCTCAGAGTGCAGGGTTACTCATCGTTCCTAGAATATCTAAAAGTAGATTTGGAGGACGGGCCTTCTGCTACCAGGCACCTTTTTTATGGAACCAGCTACCATTTTGGGTTAAGGAGGCTGACACCACCTCCACTTTTAAAACTAAATTGAAAACATTTCTGTTTAGTAAAGCCTACAATTAGTCTAATCTATAGTGTGTAGGGGCTAATAGTTATAACTATAGTTGTAGTAGCTCAGACTAGAGTAGCTCGTCTTAATCACAGCTTCGTCATAGCTATGCTGCTATAGGCCTACGCTACAGGGGGACACCAACATGATCTGCTGAGTGGTGTCTCCACTGCTTTTCTCCTTTGTCTTCCCTTTCCTCCTCCCTTCCTCCTCCTCCAGCTCATAATTATTTGGGAGCACCTTGTTACTGAAACTGTGCTCCATATTCTTTGCTTTCCTCTGGTTTGTTGTGCTGGTTCTGCCCCCTTTTCTCTTTGTGTATTTGCAGGCCAGAGTTTCCTGGGTTTCATGCTGACTTGCAGTTCCATCCTCTGTCCATCCCGGGGTTCACCTCCACTTGTGTTTGGGTGCCGACTGACGTGGTGATCGGCGACCTGGTCCTCTGGCCATCTCATCCCAGTGCTGCTACCTCCATCTGTTTATGTTTATATGGCCATTGTATTTAGTCATTTGTGTGCTCTCCTCTTTCTGTCCTCCATCTTCTCTCCGTCCTCCATCCTCTCTCTGTCCTGTCTCCCCTCTTTTCTTTCTCTACCCGGCTGGCCTTCGGCAGGAAGGTCCCCCCATATGAGCCAGGTCCTGCTCAAGGTTTCTTCCTCTTAAAGTGGAGTTTTTCCTTGCCATTGTTTGGCATTAAGGTTTTTTTTTTCTCCCTACGTGGGAGTTTTTTACCTGCCATTATCACTGATTGGATTTAATATTATAATCTTAGTTAATGATATTTGCTCGGGGGTCATGCTCTGGGTCTCTGTAAAGCGCCTAGAGACAATTGTCATTGTAACAGACGCTATACAAATAAAATTGAATTGAATTGAATTGAATTGAAGGCTCTAAACTACAGCTGAAGGCTCTAAACTACAGTTGAAGGCTCTAAACTACAGCTGAAGGCTCTGAACTACAGCTGAAGGCTCTGAACTACAGCTGAAGGCTCTTAACATCAGCTGAAGGCTCTAAACTTCAGCTGAAGGCTCTAAACTACAGCTGAAGGCTCTAAACTACATCTGGAGGCTGTAAACTACAGCTGAAGGCTCTGAACTTAAGCTAAGGCTCTAAACTACAGCTGAAGGCTCTTAACTAAAGCTGACTAAACTACAGCTGAAGGCTCTAAACTACAGCTGAAGGCTCTAAACCTTAGATGAAGACTCTAAACTACAGCTGAAGGCTCTAAACCACAGCTGAAGGCTCTAAACTACATCTGGAGGCTGTAAACTACAGCTGAAGGCTCTGAACTTAAGCTGAAGGCTCTAAACTACAGCTGAAGGCTCTTAACTACAGCTGAAGGCTCTAAACTACAGCTGAAGGCTCTAAACTACAGCTGAAGGCTCTAAACTTCAGCTGAAGGCTCTAAACTACAGCTGAAGGCTCTAAACTACATCTGGAGGCTGTAAACTACAGCTGAAGGCTCTGAACTTAAGCTGAAGGCTCTAAACTACAGCTGAAGGCTCTAAACTATATCTGAAGGCTCTAAACTACAGCTGAAGGCTCTAAACTACAGCTGAAGGCTCTAAACTACTACTAGCTGAAGCTCTAAACTAAGCTGAAGGCTCTAACTACAGCTGAAGGCTCTAAACTACAGCTGAAGGCTCTAAACTACAGCTGAAGGCTCTAAACTACAGCTGAAGGCTCTAAACTAAGGCAAACTGAAGGCTCTAAACTACTAGCTGAAGGCTCTAAACTACAGCTGAAGGCTCTAAAACTAGCTGAAGGCTCTAACTACAGCTGAAGGCTCTAAACTACAGCTGAAGGCCTAAAACTAAAACTACAGCTGAAGGCTCTAAACTACAGCTGAAGACTCTAAACTTTAGCTGAAGGCTCTAAACTACAGCTGAAGGCTCTAAACTACAGCTGAAGGTTTTAAACTTCAGCTGAAGGCTCTAAAGGTTCTAAACTTCAGCTGAAGGCTCTAAACTACAGCTGAAGACTCTAAACTACAGCTGAAGGCTCTAAACTACACTTGAAGGCTCTCAACTACACCTGAAGGCTCTTAACTACAGCTGAAGGCTCTAAACTACAGCTGAAGGCTCTAAACTACAGCTGAAGCCTCTAAACTACAGCTGAAGGCTCTGAACTACATCTGAAGGCTCTAAACTACAGCTGAAGGCTCTAAACTACAGCTGAAGGCTCTGAACTACATCTGAAGGCTCTAAACTACAGCTGAAGGCTCTAAACTACAGCTGAAGGCTCTAAACTACAGCTGAAGGCTCTGAACTACAGCTGAAGGCTCTAAACTACAGCTGAAGACTTTAAACTACAGCTGAAGGCTCTATATTACAGCTGAAGGCTCTAAACTACATCTGAAGGCTCTAAACATCAGCTGAAGGCTCTAAACTACAGCTGAAGGCTCTAAACTACAGCTGAAGGCTCTAAACTACAGCTGAAGGCTCTAAACTACAGCTGCAGACTCTAAACTACAGCTGAAGGCTCCTGTTGCTTCGACGGTGAGGTCACTTCCAGAAACTTGATGAGCACTCGGCTGAGTCAGTCTGAGGTTCAGCGCAGCGACGGCGTTGCTCTGAATCTTCCCGCCGCTGGTGTTTCTGAGGTAAGACTGTTTCTGTGATTTCAGTTTTGAACTTGCAGGATTGCAACAGACCTGCAAACATATCAGATTCTCAGAAGTTGAGTCAATTTGTTTTTTTTTTTTTAATTTAGTAATAATTAAGAAATTGTAATGAGCGACATTTATGATTTAAAGTCTCCAAAAAGCTGTCTGATTCTCACTCACGATGGATTTTTCTGTAAACATGTTCTGTTATATTTTTGGTTCATATTCAGTTAAACAAAAACAAAGATGAAGGAGCTCGATCTGTGCTCCAAATATGGTGCTTTGTTCTTCGCCCTTGAACGCAGACGGGCCCCTTGGATCACTTCCTTTCTGAGGCGTAAACTCGCGCTGGCGTTCGGTGGCACACATTTAATGACAGAGACGTTTGTGTTCTGACAGGAAATAACTCTGGTGATGGAAAGTTCTGCTTTCTGAGCCGAACGTGATGAAGATGGGTCCAGTCTGCACCGGCGCCTTGTTTCTCCTCTGCTGCTGCCTCGTTGCCTCCAAAGGTACTGAAGCATCTTACCTGTTGGGTCTTAACCGTCTCTAGAGGAATAATTACTGCGTTGAGATGTTCTTACCTGTTGGGTCGTAACCGTCTGTAGAGGAATAATTACTGCGTTGAGATGTTCTCACCTGTTGGGTCGTAACCGTCTGTAGAGGAATAATTACTGCGTTGAGATGTTCTTCTTACCTGTTGGGTCGTAACCGTCTGTAGAGGAAAAAATTACTGCGTTGAGATGTTCTTACCTGTTGGGTCGTAACCGTCTGTAGAGGAATAATTACTGCGTTGAGATGTTCTTACCTGTTGGGTCGTAACCGCCTGTAGAGGGATAATTACTTACTGCGTTGACATGTTCTTACCTGTTGGGTCGTAACCGCCTGTAGAGGAATAATTACTGCGTTGAGATGTTCTTACCTGTTGGGGTCGTAACCGTCTGTAGAGGAATAATTACTGCGTTGAGATGTTCTTACCTGTTGGGTCGTAACTGTCTGTAGAGGAATAATTACATTATTGAGATGTTCTTACCTGTTGGGTCGTAACCGTCTGTAGAGGAATAATTACTGCGTTGAGATGTTCTTACCTGTTGGGTCGTAACCGTCTGTAGAGGAATAATTACTGCGTTGAGATGTTCTTACCTGTTGGGTCGTAACCGCCTGTAGAGGAATAATTACTGCGTTGACATGTTCTTACCTGTTGGGTCGTAACCGCCTGTAGAGGAATAATTACTGCGTTGACATGTTCTTACCTGTTGGGTCGTAACCGTCTGTAGAGGAATAATTACTGCGTTGAGATGTTCTCACCTGTTGGGTCGTAACCGTCTGTAGAGGAATAATTACTACTGCGTTGAGATGTTCTTACCTGTTGGGTCGTAACCGTCTGTAGAGGAATAATTACTGCGTTGAGATGTTCTTACCTGTTGGGACGTAACCGTCTGTAGAGGAATAATTACTGCGTTGAGATGTTCTTACCTGTTGGGTCGTAACCGTCTGTAGAGGAATAATTACTGCGTTGAGATGTTCTTACCTGTTGGGTCGTAACCGTCTGTAGAGGAATAATTACTGCGTTGAGATGTTCTTACCTGTTGGGTCGTAACCGTCTGTAGAGGGATAATTACTTTACTGCGTTGACATGTTCTTACCTGTTGGGTCGTAACCGTCTGTAGAGGGAATAATTACTGCGTTGACATGTTCTTACCTGTTGGGTCGTAACCGTCTGTAGAGGAATAATTACTGCGTTGAGATGTTCTTACCTGTTGGGTCGTAACCGTCTGTAGAGGAATAATTACTGCATTCAGATGTTCTTACCTGTTGGGTCGTAACCGTCTGTAGAGGAATAATTACTGCGTTGAGATGTTCTTACCTGTTGGGTCGTAACCGTCTGTAGAGGGATAATTACTGCGTTGAGATGTTCTTACCTGTTGGGTCGTAACCGTCTGTAGAGGAATAATTACTGCGTTGACATGTTCTTACCTGTTGGGTCGTAACCGTCTGTAGAGGAATAATTACTGCGTTGACATGTTCTTACCTGTTGGGTCGTAACCGTTATAGCTGTTATAGATGCTGTTGAGTTCAGGTGTTCAGGTGTTCAGGTGCTTCATTTTATCATCAAAGTGCTCATTTTAACCCCTGGATTTACTCATTCAAATGAAAGTTAATTTTATTTTAGTAAAGTCAAACTGATTGATCTCATTTGCACCAAAGAGGAACCGACACAAAATCTATTAACCTGCTGCAGTTCAGTGTTTCCGTTATGAGACCTGGAAACTCAGAGATGAGGATTCAGTTCCTGGTCCTGTTACTGGTCCTGTTACTGGTCCTGTTCATGTTACTGGTCCTGTTACTGGTCCTGTTACTGGTCCTGTTTGTGTTACTGGTCCTGTTACTGGTCCTGTTCATGTTACTGGTCCTGTTACTGGTCCTGTTACTGGTCCTGTTCATGTTACTGGTCCTGTTTCTGTTACTGGTCCTGTTCACATTACTGGTTCTGTTACTCGCTCTGATTCTGTTACTGGTCCTGTTCATGTTACTGGTCCTGTTTCTGTTACTGGTCCTGTTACTGGTCCTGTTTCTGTTACTGGTCCTGTTACTGGTCCTGGTCCTGTTACTGGTCCTGTTCACATTACTGGTCCCTGTTACTGGTCCTGTTCACATTACTGTCCTGTTACTGGTCCTGTTTCTCTGTTACTGGTCCTGTTTACTGGTCCTGTTACTGGTCCTGTTCATGTTACTGTTGTTTGTTACTGGTCCTGTTTCACATTACTGGTTCTGTTACTCGCTCTGATTCTGTAACTGGTCCTGTTCATGTTACTGGTCCTGTTTCTGTTACTGGTCCTGTTACTGGTCCTGTTTCTGTTACTGGTCCTGTTACTGGTCCTGGTCCTGTTACTGGTCCTGTTCACATTACTGGTCCTGTTACTGGTCCTGGTCCTGTTACTGGTCCTGGTCCTGTTACTGGTCCTGGTCCTATTACTGGTCCTGTTCACATTACTGGTCCTGTTACTTGCTTTGATTCTGTTACTGGTCCTGTTCACGTTACTGGTCCTGTTTATGTTACTGGTACTGTTGACGTTACTGTTGTCCTTTTTCTGTTACTGGTCCTGTTCATGTTACAGGTCCTGTTAATGGTCCTGTTTCCGTTACTGGTCCTGTTACTGGTCCTGTTTCCATTACTGGTCCTGTTTCCATTACTGGTCCTGTTTTTCCGTTACTGGTCCTTTTTTACTGGTCCTGTTCCAGTTACTGGTCCTGTTTCCGTTACTGGTCCTGTTTCCGTTACTGGTCCTGTTTTTTCTGTTACTGGTCCTGTTCATGTTACCGGTCCTGTTAATGGTCCTGTTTCCGTTACTGGTCCTGTTTACGTTACTGGTCCTGTTTCCATTACTGGTCCTGTTTCCGTTACTGGTCCTGTTTAGGTAACTGGTCCTTTTTCTGTTACTGGTCCTGTTCCTGTTACTGGTCCTGTTAATGGTCCTGTTTCCGTTACTGGTCCTGTTTACGTTACTGGTCCTGTTTCTGTTACTGGTCCCGTTTCCATTACTGGTCCTGTTCACGTTACTGGTACTGGTCCTGTTACTGGTCCTTTTTCTGTTACTGGTCCTGTTTCCGTTACTGTTCCTGTTCACGTTACTGGTACCAGTCTTGTTACCGGTCCTGTTACTAGTCCTGTTCACATTACTGGTACTGGTCCTGTTACTGGTCCTGTTCACGTTACTGGTCCTTTTTATGTTACTGGTCCTGTTTCTGTTACTGGTCCTGTTCATGTTACTGGTACTGGTCCTGTTGCTGGTCCTGTTTTCTGTTACTGGTCCTGTTCACATTACTGGTCCTGTTCACATTACTGGTCCTGTACACTTTACTGGTACTGGTCCTGTTTATGTTACTGGTTCTGTTCATGTTACTGGTCCTGTTACTGTTCCTGTTTATGTTACTGGTCCTGTTCATGTTACTGGTCCTGTTACTGGTCCTGTTTATGTTACTGGTCCTGTTCACGTTACTGGTCCTGTTCACATTACTGGTCCTGTACACTTTACTGGTACTGGTCCTGTTTATGTTACTGGTCCTGTTCACGTTACTGGACTTGTTCACATTACTGGTCCTGTTCACGTTACTGGTCCTGTTTCTGTTACTGGTCCTGTTCAAGTTACTGTTCTTGGTCTGAAGTCTTTTCTGTCTGTTTTCAGCTTCTGTCTCTTTACTGGCACTTTAACCTTTAAGAAAAAGAAGGGCTTTGCAATTTTTGAAACCTTTGAGATGAAGCCTGCATCAAATAAACATCAGTTAGACCAAAAAAATAACATGAAAAGAAAAGAAGAGTAGGAAACAATGAACGGGGAAAAGAGAAAACAAATTTAGCTGAAGACAAAAAGATGGTGGCTGCTTTTGGTCTGAGCAACAGGAAACTGTGCAAAAGCTGTGAAGTGGAGGTGACCTGCAGAAGCATGAACATATTCAGGTCACATTCATCTGAAAGAAAACAGCAAACATGAGTCAAACATGAGTCACACTGGAAACAACTGAGCTTCATAAATGCATAGGAATGATAGAATATAGAAAACAATTCAATGATTAAAACATGAACGTTTTATGGACGTGAACACGTCATCTCCCTCTGTGGACGCCGCTGCAGAGACGAGAGAATATTTAACAGGAGAACGAGCAGCCACCTTCGCGGCCGCGTCTGCACGAGCGTTGCCTGTAGAAATCAAGTCAGGCCCGTTAACATGAGATGGACACCTGCACACAGCTATGGAAGTGGGCAGGAGGATGGCCTCCAAGAGAGCATCCACCTTATCTGCATTCAGGACAGGTTTGCCATCCGATTTCAGAAACCGTCTACACTTCCAAATCGCCCCAAGATCATGACAGACTCCAAACCCATACCTGCTATCTGTGTAAATCCTGACGCTCTTCCCCTTCGCCAACCTGCATGCTTCAGTCAAAGCCACTAGTTTAGTTGCTTGGGCCGAACAGTGATGTGGAAGGGAGCCGGACGCCAGGACCTCATGGTCTGACACGACCGCGTGTTTCTTCCTGTACGCTCATCCCTGAATGCCGAGCCGTCCACGTACAGAATCAAATCCGGATTCACCAGAGCTGTTTCCTGAAGATCAGGTCGGGGAGAGCAAACCTCATTAATCACAGCCACACAGTCGTGAGGCTCGCCGTCCTCTGGACCTGGCATGTGAGTGGCTGGATTTATGACATTACATCGTTTCACAGTTATGTTTGGCAAATCAAGGAGAACCGTTTGGTACCGAAGCCACCTAGCAGCAGACAAATGAGACGTTTTCTGCTCCAACAGGATCATAGACACTGCATGTGGTACCAAAAGTGTCAGATCAGTATAACCTACCAGATCACGTGAGGCATAGACGGCCTTTTCAGCCGCGGTCTAGCTTACCAGAGAAATAAGCAACAGGCCTCAGCACCCCTCCATGTTCCTGCAACAGAACAGATGTCATGAACCCCCCCCTCACTCACTGTTTGCGTGAAAGGGCGCATGGGGTCCGGCAGGCCCAGGGCAGGTGCAGTCTGCAGGACCCGCTTCAGCTTCTGGAAGGCCTCTTCCGCCTCTGGTGTCCAACTGACCTTATCGCGTGCAGCCAGCCCTCGTCCATGGATGAGGGAGGCCAACAGAGCCTCAAGCTCCGCATAGACCTACGATAAACATCCGACAGTAAGAACACATGCCCAGAAAAGACATCACCTGTTTCTTTGTGAGAGGTCTGGGAACACGCTGCGTCTCCATAGTGACATCCCAAACCCCCTCTGAGGCTAAAGCTGTAAGGTTCAAAGGTTCAATCAAACGCCAGATCGTCGACCTGGTTGGCCAAATTTATAGGAACCACCAATGAACTAAACCCCCTAAGAACTTCGCCCCCACTGAGACGCGATTAACCTGAGACGAGACCTCACGCTTGGACGAATCACGAATCATAAATAGCCACATGTGGAAGAAGTTTAGCAAGATAACACGTTCGCACACTTGTCTGCCAAGCTCATTTCATCAAAGAGATATCCCTCCGATGCCACCGTCTCTCTCTGCTTTGAACCAGCCTGTCCCATGTCGCCCAACCACTCCGTTTCACACCAGAAAAACTCCGGTCCAACACTGTCCGCGAGCCCGCTTCCCTGACTCCGCGGACTCCGCCCACAAGACTCGGTCGTCACCGAATCGCGGCACTGCTTCTCAACTGACCTCAAGTGACCAGTTTAAAGTTCAGTTTCGCCGTTTAAACATTTCATTTTCTTTTTTTTAATATCCTGCTGCTGGATCACCAGAACAAAATGGTTTTCATAGTTGTTCTACATCTTAATCGACAAGTAAATTCAGAGATCATGAATTCATTGTAATCAGAGGCTGACGACATTAACGCACGTCACCAAACTGGGTTTCCTTCGTCCAGATGTTTGACCAGTCGTTGCTTGATTTTCTGTCTTGGGGAACTGAAACACTGCTCTGCTGTGTTCAGATCACACAGATGACTTTGTCTTGGAAAAACCATTTTTAGATGAGCGTTTGATATCTGCTGATGGTTCTGCCCAACTCTCAGTACTAACGTTCATGACAGCGGTTCTGGATCAGAGACAACACTCTGGACTTCTGCTGATGGTTCTCCCCAACTCTCAGTACTAATGTTCATGACAGCGGTTCTGGATCAGAGACGATACTCTGGACTTCTGCTGATGGTTCTCTCCAACTCTCAGTACTAACGTTCATGACAGTGGTTCTGGATCAGAGACGATACTCTGGACTTCTACTGATGGTTCTCCCAACTCTCAGTACCAACGTTCATGACAGCGGTTCTGGATCAGAGACGATACTCTGGACTTCTACTGATGGTTCTCCCAACTCTCAGTACCAACGTTCATGACAGTGGTTCTGGATCAGAGACGATACTCTGGACTTCTACTGATGGTTCTCCCAACTCTCAGTACTAACGTTCATGACAGTGGTTCTGGATCAGAGACGATACTCTGGACTTCTGCTGATGGTTTTCACCAACTCTCAGTACTAACGATCATGACAGCGGTTCTGGATCAGAGACGACACTCTGGACTTCTGATGCTGTAAAGGACTTTTTCTTCACCAAGAAAAGGATCTTTCATGTATCAGGTTTTTTTTTCTTTTGTTATTTTTTATATTTTGTGGCCAGTTTCCTTGAAAGTTGTCCAACAGGAAATGGAGACAGACTTTGAAATATCATAAGCTGAAATTAGTTTTTTTTTTTTCTTAGATTCAAAAACACTGACTGTGATCATTATGGGATGTTTCTTTGTGTCTCTCCTGTAGAAAAGGAGCCAAGAAACAGGCTCAAACAGGAGAAGAAGCTCTAAACTCCTCTGACCTGTTTAGGTTGTGGCTGCTCACCTGATGACAGGTGATCTAAATGGGCGGAGTCTGCTGGCGTCTAGGAGGTGAAGCTGCTCTTCAGCGCTCCAAATGTCACACGTCTGATTGATTTACCTCTGCTTAGTTTTATTTCGCAGACGTGAGCAAAACCACAATATTTAAAATCTACTTTTTTTTCTTTCTTGGTTTTCACCACAGGATGTTGCACATCTGGATGTGAAATTAGAAATTATGCATCAAAGATAAAGCCGGAGGGAAGAAAATATAGAGCAGATGTTGTTCAGAGTTCACCTGTGTCTTTGTCTTACCTGGGCACCGTACGGCCCAGGTACCTTTCAGATGCTACACTGAGCTGGACTGAACTGGACTCTGCTGAGCTCGTTTTCTGTGTGAGGAGCCTTGAGATGACTTTCACTGTTAACTGCTGTTATACAAGTGAATTAAATTAAACTGGCACGATGTCATTTTAAACAATGCATTCAGTATGTTTCCATGAAGTTATCAAAAATCCAATTATTGGATTAGACCATCTGAATTAGGGCTCCTTCTATTCACTGCACGGTTTCTGAGGTCGTATAAGATTATGACGTTTCACACTGGACAATTTGCATTTGTTTAATCTTGGGTAAGAAGTCTAAAGTGGTTTGTGGCGACTGCGTGACGAGGATCCCAGTTTGATAGACGTCTACGACTGATGCAGAGATACGGATGAAGATCGGAGAGTGTCATCAGTCTACAGGTGCAAATAAACCGCTCTGTTGTAGCGTTGACGTTAGCCAAAAATGCTTTTAAAAAGAAGTAGCGAAAGAGAAGAATCTGGTCCCGTCAGGGTTGGGAGAAGAGGCCAACTCTTTCTGTGGAATGGAGCCAGGATGCTTTAATCAATGCTAATTAATTGGCTCGTAAGTAGACGGAGTTCTGACCCGGTCAGACAGTTACAGTCATGGAAAAAATTATTAGAGCACCATTTCTTCTTCACTTTCTTGTTCATTTTAATACCTGGTACCACTAAACGTCATCATGTGACTAAAACAGACAGAAAAGAAAACACTGAATTCATAAAAGCAGTGTTTTTGGCAGTACAACGCCATAGCTATTGATGTAAAAACTTAAGTGATTTAGGTTATAATCAAGAAAACCATGGAAAATGGTAAGATATCAGCTCTTAAATAAAACTCTTATGAGCAATCTTTGTGGTTATCGTTATGTTTGTCCAAACAAATGTACCTTTAGTTGTACCAGGCATTAAAATGAACAAGAAACTGAAGAAAACAATCATTTTTTCCATGACTGTATATCAGGTCGTCTTTGGTCTGGAGACCAGTGTGACTGCTGAAACTGGACCAGACTGAGCCTCTCATAGCTGGACCAGAACTCTGAGATCCTGCAGCTGAAAGCCACTGGGAACCACTGGGACCCACTGGGAGCCACTGGGAGCCACTGGGAGCTGGGAAGAACTTGGGATGGGAGAAGTGGGATCCACTGTGGGAGCCATTGCAGCTCTGAAATGACTCCTGGCTCCTCCATTGAGTTTGGAGCGTCTGTTTCAGCCAGTTAGAGTCGGTTTAATCTGACTGTCTGCCTGTCGTTACATCTGATGACACGGAAAACTGCGGTCTAAGTGACGGAAGATTGTGGCTTTAGATCAACTTTCTTTTTTTTCCTTTCTTTTTTGTGTGTCTGCATTTACATTCATGGTTAGAGCCATCATCTAGTTAAATCTAGTGTTTATCTGCAGTTTAATCTTATATCAGACGTTTTTTTGTGGGAGTGTGAAGAGTGAACGTGTCCTTCAGTCCTCTCTGGCAGTTAATTCACATTTTTATTAACATCTTAAATCCCGATTCTGTCAGAGAGGACTAAAAAAACACCAGCAGTGAGACATTTAAAGACAAGACAATTAAAGAGAGACGACAGTGAGGATGAGGGCGGCAACAAATGAGGAGGAGCAGCCCAATCCGGAGGGCCAGGACCCACAACTGCACCCCAAATCCCCCCCCCAGGGCAGGGGAGGACAAAAAAAAAAAAGGCCAATATGGCCAGCCCAGGAGGATGTTTCCATTTAGATCAAGTTTCAACAGAATTATAGTCTGAAGTCTCTGAATTATGACTCATCCAACTTCAGCGTAGCTTTACTTCACACTAAATGAAACCGTGGTAGTTTTGTTTCTGTACATTGATTTAAATATTTTTTTTAAATCCATCTGTATGTAAATATGTTTTGCTCCAAAACATTGCATCTTTTTGTGCGTCAAAATGGAGGTAAAATATTCAGCCGTGCTCGTGTGGACGGACGTGCACCATGCTTGTGTGGACGTGCACCGTGCTCGTGTGGACGTGCACCGTGCTTGTGTGGGAGTGCACCGTGCTTGTGCGTGGCTTCTCAGAAGTCTGTGGTGAAACAAAACACATCATCCTGACAAGACGTGAGCGTAAGCAAGTTGAAGACAAATCACCAGCAAATTTGAAATAATAATGTAATTATAAACCTAAAAAGATTTCCTTAAAATTAAATATGTTGCAGTTAATTCCAGGAAACCAGACGTGCACGATGTACGCTCTGAATGTTGGTGTTTTATGTTTTCAAATGTACATACACGGTTTCTTCATGCCATGTTTCCTGTTGGTATTTGATGTTAAAGCAACACAAAGGACTTTTCCATGTTAAAATATCAGATTCAGTTTTATTTTTTTTTAACTTTTTATCAGTACAGAAAACAGGGCTGATACATAGTTATGAAGACATTTACAAACTAGTCTAATATTAATTATAAATGTTCTAATGCAAGAAGGTTGTGTTTTCTCAGGATGCTACAGTGGTGCCATCTCATGGGTTTTTGATCCATAATTTTTATTGCTTGCTTATATATTGTTACTACGGGTTTCAGAGTGACTTGTGATCATGACGTGATACAGTTTGACAAACGGGAGAGAATCATAGCGTTGCATGTAGAGCTGTGCAGCTTTGCATGACAACTCTCTTTAGATAAAACGAGAACAATTGAGGTTTGGTTTAACCTTCTTGCAGATATACTGTACTTGTTTATCAAATTTTAAGTTCTTATCTAATATAATCCCCAAGTATTTGACCTCATTCACCTCAGTAATTATTTCATTTTTAATCTTCACCTCAAACAAGTCATACACAGGCTTATTGCGGATAGAAATGCACATAGAAGCAGTTTTCTTAACATTCGGGGTTAAATGAGACGACTAAAGCCGATTAGTGACTTTCTTAAGTGCTTGTGTCAGGTGTTCAGCTGCTTTGCTAGCTGTTTTAGCGGATACATAGATGACGGTATCATCAGCGTACATTTGGCAGCTGACACCTGGACAACTTAATGGTCGATAATGTACATAGTGAACAACAGTGGTCCAGGTATGGATCCCTGTGGTACGCCCATGTTGTTGGTGGAGAAGTTGGGATTTTTCCCCATTTATCCTGCGTCATAATAAAAAATGTAAAGCACCGTGAGCAGTAAGAGCTAGATGCTGTTACAGAGGCCAACAAGAGACTCCAGAAAGTAACGAATGTTTGAGGAATTCGACTCTTCTTTGTTGTAATTCTGGCCCTCTCTTTCTAATCCAAAGA
>JAGFBZ010002489.1:0-50755 GCA_018398805.1 Hirundichthys speculiger
GGACCCTGATCTGGACCCTGGTGGACCTGGACCCTGGGACCCTGGTCTGGACCCTGGTCTGGATCGACCCTGGGACCCTGGACCCTGGACCTGGTCCGGACCTGGCTGATCTGGACCCTGGTCTGGACCCTGGTCTGGACCCTGGACCTGGCCTGGACCCTGATCTGGACCCTGGGGTCTGGACCCTGGTCCCTGATCTGACCCTGATCCCTGGCACCCTGGCCTGGACCCTGATCTGGACCCTGGGACCTGGACCCTGGTCTGGACCCTGGGACCCTCTGGACCCTGGTCTGGACCCTCTGGACCCTGATCCCTGACCCTCTGGACCCTGGATCCTGGACCCTGGACCCTGGGACCTGGTGGACCTGGACCCTGGTCTGGACCCTGGTGGACCCTGGACCCTGACCCTCTGGACCCTGGACCCTGGATCTGGACCCTGGTGGCCTGGACCCTGGTCTGGACCCTGGCCTGGGACCCTGGTCTGGACCCTGGCCTGGACCCTGGACCCTGGCTGGACCCTGATCTGGACCCTCTGGACCCTGGCTGATCGACCCTGATCCCTGGGACCCTGACCCCTGATCTGGACCCTGACCCTGGACCCTGATCTGGACCCTGGCCGACCTGCCTGGACCCCTGGACCTGGACCCTGACCCTGATCTGGACCCTGGACCCTGGCCTGGACCCTGGTCGGACCCTGGTCTGGACCCTGGACCCTGGTCCTGGACCCTGACCCTCTGGACCCTGGTGGACCCTGGACCCTGGACCCTGGTACTGGACCCTGGACCTGGACCCTGGTCTGACCCTGATCTGGACCCTGGACCCTGGTCTGGACCCTGATCTGGACCCTGGGACCCTGGACCCTGATCTGGACCCTGGACCCTGGTCTGGACCCTGATCTGGACCCTGGCCTGGACCCTGGTCTGGACCCTGACCCTCTGACCCTGACCCTGGGGACCCTGATCTGGACCCTGACCCTGGACCCTGGGGACCCTGATCTGGACCCTGATCTGGACCCTGATCTGGACCCCTGGTCTGGACCCTGGGACCCTGGTCTGGACCCTGATCTGGACCCTGGCTGGGACCCTGGTCTGGACCCTGATCTGGACCCTGGTCTGGACCTGGTCTGGACCCTGATCTGGACCCTGATCTGTGGTCTGGACCCTGATTGGACCCTGGCATCCCCCTGATCTGGACCCTGGCCTGGACCCTGGGACCCTGGACTGGACCTGGTCTGGACCCTGACCCTGATCTGGACCCTGGTGGCTGGACCCTGACCCTGGCCCCCTGGGGACCCTGCCCTGGTCTGGACCCTGGTTGGACTGATCTGGCCTGGTCGGGTGATGGCCTCTCTGGATGTGAGTGGGCCGGCTCCTGGGGTGAATAGATCCCCAAATTATCGTTACTTCACAGCAGTGCCAAGCCAGGTGTTTTGATATTTGTTTTGATATTTTGATATTTATTTATTTAAATAGAAGTATTTCATCCTCCTTTTTTTTTTAAAGATGGGCTAGGTGTTCTTTTTTTGCAGCACTTTTTACAATATTGCCTGAAAACCTTTTCACATTCCCATTGCACCCACTAAAATAAAATGTTTGCAAAAAAAACCGAAACATTTTGGTCCGGTCTAGAGGGTATAATCGGAGAAAAACTCCACCAATCGAAATAGTGATCATGATTACTTTCATTGGCTGCCTAATACGTCCATCAAATATCAATGCACTCCCACCCACCCCGCTCCCTCCCTGCGGTTCATGTAGTTGTGAATCTTGTGAAGGCGTGGTTTCGAGGGGTGAGCTGAAGAGGAGGAGGCGGAGCCTTTGGGAGGAGGGAGGGAGTGTATATTTTCAAAATCTCACTCAGTGTTGCCAACTTAGCGACTTTGTCGCTATATCTAGCGACTTAATTTGTAAAAAGTAACTAGCGACAAATCTAGCTACTTTTTCTGGTGATTTTGAGACTCACGTGCACTCAAACCGCTAGGTTTGAAGCCATCACTTGGCTGCTGTCTGCCTCGCGAGCCGCGCTTCTCTCTCTCTCTCTCTCTGTCTCGCTCTCTCTCTCTCTCCCTGCCGGGCTCAGTGCACAGCCAGCGCGTGGTCAGGGCGAGTTTCTGTGTGCGGACTGGACGCGTGTCAACACATACACAGACGAGGCGACGCGCGTGCACTCAAACACCCCGCCCCCCCGCTGGAGACAACTCGAGGTTTTTTCCCTCCTCTCCACGTCCCTCAGTTTCAGTTCTTCAAGTCACTCACAAGTTTAGTCCCGTTTAACTTGGGCTACTACTGTACACTGTATGCTAGCTCTGCTAGTTGTTTTAGTTGTTTGAATTAGCCTATTGCTATGAAAATGGAAAGAATAAAAAAAGGAGGATTCGAGGGTTCGCAGCCAAACCAACAATCCAGGGGACGACGAAGGCAAGGAGGTGGCACTGCGAATGGCTGGATCAGGCGTTTCTATGGGAAGATCTGGAGACGAGTCTGGTTGAATGATGACTGAATAGGTACAGGTGTGCAGTGCCACACCTGGGCTGCTCGTCGGATGGGAAGGTGAAACAAAGGTGTATCTGAGTGTCTATGTGGAGGATTGAAGGTGGCGCAGTGGGTTGTGTGCAGGAGCCCCAGAGGTGGAAGGTTGCAGTTCACACTGGCTTGGGACCGTAACATGCACTCAATGGGGACGGAAATTTTGTTTCTCAACATCTCCGTTAATTATTGCCCACAGCTCATTAAATTTCACTCAGGTATTGACACTGAAAACCTGTATAAAATTTCAGAGGCTGATCCGGATCCGATCCAGAAGGCGCATTTTATCGCAATCTGTAAATCGCTGTATGGGAGAACTGTTGTGCTTGGCGGAGGTCTGCGCTCTCTGAGTGCTTTTCTAGTTTAGAAATGCTGTCCTTGAAGCTCACTGGCTCTATTTTTTTCTGAGCAGTTTGTTGGAACTTCTTGGAGTACAAAATAAATGATTAAATCATTTGCTCCACATTAGTTAGAGCTAGTTATGTATATATCAGTGCAGAGGAGGAGGAGGAAGGAAGAGTCTACAGCAAGAGTCCCAGACGAGCTGCCCATGAGAGCTGCTCCGATCTGGGTGAAAAGACGCTCCATAGCAGTTTGCAGGTACCTCAACCTGCTCTTAAAGGCAATGGCTACTGACGCACTGATTGGTTAAACAGGTGGAACGCCCTAACCACTCCCATGCATAATTTGTGCATAATATAGTGGTTGGTGCAGGTAAGATCGTGGGTTTAGGGAGGTGGAAGATTGCGTTCTTTGTGGGGGAACGCCCCTCCTGCTACCTGCTATCCCTTAATAACAGGTTTAGGAGGTTTGGCGCAAGATAGGGCCCTAAATATGTGTTACTGACAAGTGCTGATGTTAAAAAGTGTTTGAACAACAAATGTTATGACACTTTAGTTCATATGGCAGCAGAACATTTAAATAAAAGTGACCTTTACACTACTTTTGAATTCATTATTTCATTTCTCATATACAATGCGATTAATTGTGATTAATCAGGGAAACAATGCGATTTATCACGATTAAAAATTTTAATTGTTGCCCAGCCCTAATTCAAACGGATCCATGATCCCTGGGATGTGATAAATAGACTCAGACACCATAGAATGAGAAACATCCCCATATCATGATGCTTACTTCACCATGCTTCACTGTCTTCAGGGTACTACAGCTTGAATTGAGTTTTGGGGTCATCTGACAAACTGCCTGTTTTTATTAGGGTCTAAGGGTCACAATCTAGCTTCCATAAATGTCCATAAATGATGCTCCATTTATCTTGAGACCAGTCGGTGTGTTCTTTGACAAACTGGAATCTCTTCAACACATTTGCAGGGGTAGTTTTCTATTTTTCTACCAAGTCTTTCTGGTTTTGGTTTCCATTTTAAAGCACTTTAAGTTACTTGAGCTGAGCAGCCTCCTTCTCTGCACTACTTTTTATTTTTCCCCTCTCCAATCAGCTTTTAAAATTGAAGTACGCCGTTCTTCTGGAACGACCCGACCCATTTTACTCAGAGTTTCAGAGAGAAATGCTCTGTAAACATCTGATTGGTTTAAAACTGCCATACAATACATCATAGCTGAGGCTGCGGAGTTTGTGGGGGACTAAAGCATCACTGGGCCTGAGGTTGCCCCAGCTGAGGATGCTGAGGTTGCCCCAGCAACCTGTATAAAATTTTGGACCAAAGGACAAAACTCTCAGTTTATCAGTTGAGACGTCTTCCAGCCTTCAGCCGTGGTTTTGAATTGTGCATAGTGACTCAAAGTTTGCGAATACAAGCTGCCAGAAGGAGCTTTCTCCAAACGGTGGCTGGGCTGATCCGTAGGGATTAGGGGTAAGGAGCTCAGAGTACAGCCACTGCTTCTCCACACTGAGAGAGGCCCTTTGAGCTGGTTGGGGAATCTGGTGAAGATGCAATGCATGCTGGATGCTTTCCAGAGGCGATGTTTGCACTTGGCTGGTCACACAGTAGAGATGGGATCTCAGCTCAGGGTGTTGGTCCGGTAACCTGGACCCAGATACGCGGTAGAGGATGGACGGTTGGATGGATCCGATTATCAGCAAGCGCTGTGGTGACCAAAGCCTGAAATATCTTCACTGAACCAAAAAAAAGTCTCTGTTGCGCTGGGGCACATGTTCACTGAGTCATGAACATGGAGAGTATTTGAACTTGGTTTCTGACACACACCACCAAGCTTTCTCTAAGTCAGGGGAGCCAGACTCATTTTCACTGAGGGCCACATCAGCATCATGGTGGCCCTCCAAGGGCCAGACTGACAGCATGAATGTCACAAAATGCAAAGTAAATCAAAATATATTAAACTACACCTTATTATAATGTTAAATAATGGTTTCTGTATTTATTATGTATTTAAGTTTCAAATATTTAAGTCATTATTATATTAAACTCAGGGTTTGTGGTTGTAAAAGTGTCCATTACATTGGTTTTAGAAGCGGAAGCAGTTCTTTGTTTTTCTTGCAGGCTAAATTTAGCATACTTAGCTTGTTTGCTGTCAAAATGCAGACGTAGATTAAACTCTCTCACGACTGACACACATTACACAAAAGTTATACTTTTGTGCATCAGTTTCTCTTTTCTTGGACATGTTGGGGTTAGTTCGTAAAAGGTTTTTCTTAAGTCCATCAGTTCTGAAAAATTGTCTTTTTCATAGCTGCCGTCAGGTCAGCTGACAGTCTTGTCTGGGCCCAGGACAAGATAATGTTAGATGGGCCCTCCCCTACCACCGCCATTTTTTTTTTTTGTCACTAAACATCACCAGTTATGTTTGATGTATTGTGATGTGTAATGCAATAAATAAGGTATTGTATATGAGGAGAAAATCTTAGCTCTCCATGGCAGCTGAAGTTTTAGTTAAATATGAAATGACTTGCTAATATTATTAAGATTTATGCATACACATTTTCTAATTCTTATACATGCAGGAAAAATAGACCAGGGAAGAATATATTAGGCATTTTAACTTGAAGAATTTTCTCTTTGTCAACTGATAATACAGTAAATAAACATGTATATCAAACTTTAAATGAAAACTTGAATTGTGACTTTTATATCTTCAAAACCAAATGAATATCTCCATCTCTTGAATTTAGGGCACTTGTTGACTTTTTTTCTACTTGAAAAGAAAACAACAAACATGGGAGGCAAAATAGGGCCTTTTTTGAGCTGCTATATGTTAACCAGTCCCTATCTGTTTTTTCCCGTCCATTGTGGGATGTGGAATATGTCAAATAGTTTGGAAATTGCCTGCCCTCTGCATCTGCCGGCAATTCCTTTGCCCTCTCTGAAAAAGGCGTTCATTTTGCCATCACGCGCACGAGGTTCACTCTATCAGAGTCGGTCATTGTAGTTGGCCATAGCGCAGGATCGCTGAAATGTTGTGGCTGATAATCAGTCTCTGATCCCTGCTCAGCGGACAGCTCCCGCTCTCTCTCTCTCCCTCTTCTCTGTCACCGGTAGCCTCACTCTGCCCCTCCGCTCCACCGTGACCCAACCCCCCCCCATCTCCATCACCATCGGTCTGACTCCTGACACCTGACTGCTGCTCGCTCTCCCTCCTCTCTGTTTCTGTCAAAGATAACGTGTTTGCTCAGGCTTTAGTACAAGCTGGGCTCATTGCTGTTAACATTAGAGATGGTCAGTGTGGCTGCGTTACAAAGTTTGCTGCACTTATTACCTTGCTCTGTTCCACTCGTCCCAGCTTCTCTGTTTGCACAGTTTTTTAAATATTTGTTTAGAGGATTTCTTAAACCTTTGTTTTGTTCTTCTCTTTTTCTCTTTTCTCTCCTTTTCTGGGCGCCGGACTTGTGTTTACCAGACATTTTGACTGTAGACCCGTGGTCTTCTCAACATCAAAGTGTGATCTAGGCCAAACCATTTTTGTGTGGGGTGGGAGGGTTCATGATCAATATTTCTCAAGGACAACTAGAAGAACACAAATAAAAAACTTATTGACTTATTACCTATTAAACGGATTGAAATAATAGTTTTCCACAAATATGACTATTCTGACATTTTTTTAAATTCCACAATTTAATGAGGGCCCAGTTGTGGGCCCCGCTCTCCCTGGGCCCGGGACAGCAGACCTGTTTGTCCCCGCCATTCGACGGGCCTGGCTGCCGTTATCGTTGTGGGTAACGACGAAATGCATGATGGGAGATGTATTTTATTGTCAATATGTGCTTTAAGGCGGCGTAAGCTTATTTTAAGTTTTAAAATATTGATTTAAAATTTAAGCCAATAATGCCCAAGCTCTCGAGTATGGAGCCCCGTTTGGGTCATAATTCAATGAGAAAAATGAGTCTATTATTATGAAATACAGGTGTTTATTATTATGAAATATTTCCCATTATTATGAAATGCATGTTTATTATTATGAAATATTTCCTATTATTATGATAACGGCTTTGTTTTTCATAAGAATGATTTGTGTGTCAATCAGCAGAGAGGGCGGAGCCATTTATGTGATTGGCTGCTCTTTCATTCAGGCATAAGCAACAGAACAGTGAATATCGATAGTGGGCAAGAGGTGCAATGTATATAATAATTAAATATAAAAACCTTGTCAAGGTTTCCTGTAGCTCAGTCCAAGCTGCCATAGCTGCAATCGGACTAGGAGCACACCTTGATGACGCCACGGCCCGCTGCTAACGGGACGTCACGGCCAAAACTAGTCAATGTCAGAGCATAGAATGAAGAAGGATCAGCCAATGAGCATACAGGTCAACCACTGGTCTGCATTAAACTAAGATTAAATAATCTTAGTTCTTAATCTTAATAAAAATATATTTCATAATAATTACATTTTTTTTATAATAATGGGAAATATTTCATAATAATACACATATATTTCATAATAACGGGAAATATTTCATAATAATTAGGGCTGGGCAAGTTAACGCGTTATTAACGCGTTATTATTGCGTTATTATCGCGTTATTATCGCGTTATTATCGCATTAACGCATTAATTTATTATCGCCGACATTTATTTTATCACGCGTTAACGCATGTTGCCCACGTGCTTTTGTTTTGAAAAGTCTGTTACTGGCTGCTGCGGAACCGAAAAACAATTGGCGGGTAAACATGTGGACATGGAGAGCGGTAAAAATCAGTGTACTTTACAGTTCGGGTAGCAACTCAAGTAGCAATATTAACAATTCTGTATGGAAAAAAAACTCTCAAACCCCTTTGTTCAAGACGATTGCGTCATTCCTCCATTTATCATCAGATCTGCTTCATGTGTTCACTGTCCTGCTGTTCTCTAGCTGGTTACTTCAGTGCGGCTCCATCTAGTGGCACAGATGTGTAACGACAACAGAAAGTCTATTCCTTGATTATAAAACAAAGCCATTTCACGTAAACCAGACAATAAAATATTAAAAACAAATACAGTCCCGTGGACTGTTTGCTAAAATTGAAATATAAAAAAAACAAGCATTTTGTTGTTGTTTTTTTTGTGTTAGATTAAAACACAGAAAAAATAAAAAGTAACTTTTTAAATTTTAGATTGAAAGTTGAAAATGGAAAAAAACAAATGATATACAGATACTTACGGATTGATAATGTTACAGAACTTTAACATGGACATTTTCATTTTAAAGTTCTCCCAGGGGAGAACTGCCAAGTTGAACTCTCCGTTAAAAGTCTATGCTGTTACCTCAGAAATTACCTGTTTTAATGTTATGATTGTGTTTATGATTGATTTAATGTATGAAGTGTTTCTCAACCTTTTTTCAGGCGAGGCACCCTTTAAATTCATGAAAAATCTGAAGGCAACCCAAACTTCAGATAGGCTATGTGTCGTCGGGCCTGAATTTACTTAACTGTTGTGTCCTATGCTTTTATTATGAAAGATTCCACTGCCTTAGTATTTGAGTATTAATTTAGACAATCATTTATTATATTACATTATTTATTGATTAATTTTGCTTATTTTGCATACTGTCAGATGCGTTTCTGCGGCACCCCTGAGGGGGGCGCAAGCCACCCCGGTTGAGAAACACTGCTCTAGATTGTTAGGATTTTGTTGATAGACTTTTTTTTATTTTTCAGAAAAAAAACAGGATGACATTAATGCCCTGGCAGTAGCAATAAGCTTTATTTTATTTTACATTTTTTAAGATGAGATTTACACTAAGTATGTTTTACTGATAAGTGCTGATGTTAAAAGTGTTTTAACAACAAATGTTATGGCACTTTAGTTCATATGGCAGCAGAACATTTAAATAACAGTGACCTTTACACTACTTTTGAATTCTTTATTTGATTTTGCGTATACAATGCGATTAATCGTGATTAATCAGGGAAATCATGCGATTAATCGCGATTAAAAATTTTAATCGTTGCCCAGCCCTAATAATAATAAACATGTATTTCATAATAATGGGAAACATTTCATAATAATGGATACATATTTCATAATAATAAACGTCTGTATTTTATAATAATAATAATAGACTCATTTATTAATTGAATTATGACCCAAATGGGGCTCCATATTTGAGGGCCACATAAAATAATATGACGGGGCAGCCCCGGTGGCGTAGTGGTTAGGGCAGGCAGCCATATACAGAGGCTGCAGTCCTTGTGCGGCTGGTCGTGGGCTCGATTCCCGGCTTGCCGACTCTTTCCCACATGTCTTCCCCATTCTCTCTACCCCCCCTTCCTGTCTATCTACCTTCAATAAAGGCCACTAGAGCCAAAAAAATCTTTTAAAAAAAAAATAACGTGACGGGCCACATTTGGCCCGCGGGCCTTGTGTTTGACACATGTGCTCTAAGTGTTCCTTAAACCTGGGTTCAATGAAAGCTTCTAAGCAAATGCAGTATTTACTCATCTTTAGAAGTCTTAAAAATTAAAGGTACGTTTTGGGATTTCTTTCTTGGACTTGTCGCTGAGAGTTAGACAAAGAAGCCAGAGTAGCTACATCTTCATTCAGTCTTAAAATTTTAACTTCTTTACATCAAATTGTGTTCCTGAGGGGGGAAAAGAAAATTGAGATTGGATCCTGAACCTGAAAACACATTTCCTCACTACGCTGACCTGCAGTGGGTAATTAATAATACTGCCAGAGAAAAACATGAAGCCATGCTCCTCCGTGGCCTCGCTCATTCATCACCTCATGGGTTTCACCACTTGCTCATTATAAGATGATAGGCTACGGGTTCAGGAGTAAATCATTATTAACTCAATCTCTTCTGAACTCTACACAGATGGTGATAAGGCTCATAAAGCAGAGGCCTCTCCGGCCGCAAAGAGCCCCCTCATCTGTCCAGGTGGTTCGGCCAAAGGAGCGTTCAGCGATTTCCGCAGATCCCCAGAAGAAGAACCAGGACCTGCAGGGTGCGGACGCAGCGAGGGACGAAGCCAGAGTCAGCAGCATGTCTCCGGCGACAGAGCGCCGCTGCAGCAGAGGCAGGGAGCGCAGCCGCGACAGGGGGAAGCACCATAAGAAGCATTCCCAGGGCAGGACTAAGTCCAGGGGGGCGGCGGGGGCCAGGACTCTGGAGGTGTTCGGAGAGGAGCCCAGCGGGCCCTCCTTCGCCCAGGAGAGGGACAACATGCACGCCGTGGAGGTGACTCAGTACTTCTTTGAAGCCGTGTCGACCCAGATGGAGCGCTGGTACGAGAGGAAGGTGCAGGAGGCTCACTGGCAGGCCAATCGGAGGGCTCAGGCTGACAAGGCCGCCCTGATTGAGAGGATCGCTTACCTGGAGGACGAGCTGCGCATGCTGAGGACTAACCGACACGATGACTGTTAACAGTCTCCCACTGGAAGAAAAAAATCAAAAGGTCTGGACCCACTTGGGATTAGATTTACACTCCCTCTGAAGAGCCATAACATGATCTGAGAATTGTTTTCTTACTGGACGAGCACAGCTGCTGCAGAGACGACTGCATTCATTACACTGTTAGTTGTCACAATAGTGTTAGCGTGCTATTTTGACATTTGTGCATATGTAGTTAAAAATAAAAATAAAAAGGAAAAAAAAACTGACATTTATAAGAGTCCATCACACCAGCCACTGAGTAGTGTATCCACATCATAAACTCAGACAGACTCTAAACATTAACCTGCGTAACTGAGTAAGTTACACCTTTTACAAATGATGTTGACTGTCTTAGTGAAAGCTGTCTAATGAGGGAATCATAGCAAAATAAGCTTTGTGTTGGTACCTGCATGCAGGAACCCGGTGACTTGAGAGAAACCGACTAGTTGCTACTAATTTATGACAACGTAGACGAACGGACGCTGCAGATGAACGGACGCTGTAGACGAACCGACGCTGTAGACGAACCGACGCTTCAGACGAACGGACGCTGTAGACGAACGGACGCTGTAGATAAACGGATGCTGTAGACGAACCGACGCTGTAGACGAACGGACGCTGTAGACGAACGGACGCTGCAGATGAACGGACGCTGTAGACGAACCGACGCTGTAGACGAACCGACGCTGTAGACGAACGGACGCTGTAGACGAACGGACGCTGCAGATGAACGGACGCTGTAGACGAACCGACGCTGTAGACGAACCGACGCTTCAGACGAACGGACGCTGTAGACGAAAGGACGCTGTAGATAAACGGATGCTGTAGACGAACCGACGCTGTAGACGAACCGACGCTGTAGACGAACGACGCTGTAGACGAACGGACGCTGTAGACGAACGGACGCTGCAGATGAACGGACGCTGTAGACGAACCGACGCTGTAGACGAACGGACGCTTCAGACGAACGGACGCTGTAGACGAACGGACGCTGTAGATGAACGGACGCTGCAGACGAACAGACGCTGTAGACGAACGGACGCTGTAGACGAACGGACGCTGCAGACGAACGGACGCTGTAGATAAACGGATGCTGTAGACGAACCGACGCTGTAGACGAACCGACGCTTCAGACGAACGGACGCTGTAGACGAACGGACGCTGTAGATGAACGGACGCTGCAGACGAACGGACGCTGTAGACGAACGGACGCTGTAGACGAACGGACGCTGTAGACGAACGGACGCTGTAGATGAACGGACGCTGTAGATGAACCAACGCTGTCGACGAACCGACGCTGTAGACGAACGGACGCTGCAGACGTACAGACGCTGCAGAAGAACCGACGCTGCAGACGAACCGGCGCTGTAGACGAACCGACGCTGTAGACGAACCGACGCTGCAGACGAACCGACGCTGTAGACGAACCGACGCTGTAGACGAACCGACGCTGTAGATGAACGGACGCTGTAGACGAACCGATGCTGTAGACGAACCGACGCTGTAGACGAACCGACGCTGTAGACGAACCGACGCTGTAGATGAACAGACGCTGTAGACGAACCGACTCGGTAGATGAACCGACGCCGTAGATGAACGGACGCCGTAGATGAACCGACGCTGTAGATGAACCGACGCTGTAGACGAACCGACGCTGTAGATGAACGGACGCTGTAGACGAACCGACTCGGTAGATGAACGGACGCTGTAGATGAACGGACGCTGTAGATGAACGGACGCTGTAGACGAACACACGCCGTAGACGAACCGACGCAGTAGATGAACGGACGCTGCAGATGAACGGACGCCGTAGACGAACCGACGCCGTAGACGAACGGACGCTGTAGACAAACGGACGCTGCAGATGAACGGACGCCGTAGACGAACCGACGCCATAGACGAACGGACGCCGTAGACAAACCGACGCTGTAGACGAACCAACGCCGCAGACGAACCGACGCCGCAGACGAACGGACGCCGTAGACGAACGGACGCTGCAGATGAACGGACGCCGTAGACGAACGGACGCCGCAGACGAACGGACGCCGTAGATGAACGGACGCCGCAGATGAACAGACGCCGCAGATGAACCGACGCAGTAGATGAACGGACGCCGTAGACGAACGGACGCTGCAGATGAACGGACGCCGTAGACGAACCGACGCCGTAGACGAACGGATGCCGTAGACAAACCGACGCCGCAGACGAACCGACGCCGCAGACGAACCGACGCCGCAGACGAACCGACGCCGCAGACGAACGGACGCTGCAGATGAACGGACGCCGTAGACGAACGGACGCCGCAGATGAACCGACGCCGCAGATGAACCGACGCTGTAGATGAACGGATGCTGTAGACGAACCGACGCTGTAGATGAACCGACGCCGCAGATGAACCGACGCTGTAGATGAACGGACACTGTAGATGAACGGACGCTGTAGATGAACGGACGCCGTAGACGAACCGACGCCGTAGACGAACGGACGCCGCAGACGAACCGACGCTGTAGACGAACCCACGCTGTAGATGAACGGACGCTGTAGACGAACGGACGCTGTAGATGAACGGATGCCGTAGATGAACGGACGCCGTAGATGAACGGACGCTGTAGACGAACCGACTCGGTAGATGAACGGACGCTGTAGACGAACCGACGCTGTAGATGAACGGACGCTGTAGATGAACGGACGCTGTAGATGAACGGACGCTGTAGACGAACCGGCGCTGTAGATGAACGGACGCTGTAGACGAACCGACGCTGTAGATGAACGGACGCTGTAGATGAACGGACGCTGTAGACGAACCGACGCTGTAGATGAACGGACGCTGTAGACGAACGGACGCTGTAGACGAACGGACGCTGTAGACGAACCCACGCTGTAGATGAACGGACGCTGTAGACGAACCGACGCTGTAGATGAACGGACGCCGTAGATGAACGGACGCCGTAGATGAACGGACGCTGTAGACGAACGGACGCTGTAGACGAACCGACGCCGTAGATGAACGGACGCCGTAGATGAACGGACGCCGTAGATGAACGGACGCCGTAGATGAACGGAAGCCGTAGATGAACGGACGCCGTAGATGAACGGACGCCGTAGATGAACGACGCCGTAGATGAACGGACGCCGTAGATGAACGGACGCCGTAGATGAACGGACGCCGTAGATGAACGGACGCTGTAGATGAACCGACGCCGTAGATGAACGGACGCCATAGATGAACGGACGCCGTAGATGAACCGACGCCGTAGATGAACGGACGCCGTAGATGAACGGACGCCGTAGATGAACGGACGCTGTAGATGAAGTCCTGCTGAGGGCTTCTGAGCGCATCTGTAACTGATTTTGCTGTGTGGTTAAAGAGTATTACAGCCTGAGCGTGGCCACAATAACTGGACTTGTGCTGTTGTTGGATGACACATCTATAATAATAATAATAGTTTCTTTCATCACTAGATGGCACATTCAACCCTAAATGGTACGCCCCACCCCCCACCACCCACCGGTAGCTCATTAAAACAACATATAGTGGCAGGAAAAATAGGAATTAACTATTTTTCTGCACTCATTTTCTTTTGAAGGAAATGTGATCTGATCTTCGTCTAAGTCACAATGTGCCTAAGCAGACTCGCACAATTTCTGGAGTTGGTTAAACATCGGAGGAAAACTGAAGTGAATCTGTTGAGTTAACGGCTGTACGGTCCTTCAGAGCAGCAATTACTTGAACCGAGTGCTTTCAGTAGCTCTGGATCAAACCTGCATGATGTTCAGGACTTTTCTTTTTTTTTTTTTTAACTATTCTTTGCTGTAAACGACTCTGGAGGTCACATCACTGCACCGTGGTTTACTGGGTTCTGGTCTGAGCAGGTGGTTTCGTTGTTTCTCTGGATCCGTTTCTGTGTTCTGTGGTGGGTTTGTTCCCGTGCTCGGGGTCGTCCTCCTTGCTTCATCACCCAACTTCTCCTGAGCTTCGGCTGGTGGTCAGCCATCCTGACGTCATCCTGTAAGACATTGCAATAAACTGAGGAATATTTTTTCCACTTGATAACAGTGAGTGACCTTCATGTAGCACACCCCCACCCCCCACCCCCACCTGATGTTTGTAAGCTGTTTCCTTTTTGCTCCACAGATGGTGCCGCCGAGTATTTTCCCTGAACAATCCGTTTATGAAACGTTGTAATGGATTTCCATGGCCATCTTTGGAAAACTTCCTCTGTGCTGTTCTCCCTGTTAGATGTCTTAAATATGATCTACTCGAGTTCAGAGGTGTTTCACTGATGCATCTGAGCGTTGAGTTTCTAGTGTTTCTTTTCTACCTATAGATGGTTTCTCCAACCATGGACTGTTGGATGCCTGAAGTCTTTGAGATTACTTCGTATCTCTCTCCAGCCCCAGAAACATCAACTATTCTTGATCACATCAATCAGAAATCTTGCAGTTGTTTGCACAGCCGTGTCCAAGCGCTTAACTCCTAATAACTCTCACTAAAGTAACGTCTCCATGGGTTCACTTTACTTTTCCCTCCAACATTAATGAGCGTGTCAAATTAAGGCACGAGAGATTAAAAGTGCATATTAATCGACTTAAGCACATCCACATGGGTTCACCTGTTACCACTTTCTGCTCTCACCCACGGGTCCTCCCAGTCACACCAGTAAACCGGAGTTACAGACTCCAGCGTGTTACTGCGTTTACACCTGTACTCACAGCGGTGATTGGCTCACACCCATAAAATGGTGTCATTTTCCACCTGGGTTTGTTTACATGTGTCAGTCTCGTCTCACCGGCAGAGGAGGAGGTCTCGCGATAATCTACCGCGATACCTGGAAGGTATCGCCTGTCACAGTGCCAGCACATCTGTCATTTGAATCAGTGGCTCTCTCCAACTGAACGGACCAACTCCAACTGTTTTAGAGCCACTATCTACCGTCCACCCAAACCTAACAAGCATTTCATTAATGACTTCTCTGCTTTTCTCACTCATATCTGCTCACTCTCCTCCAATATAATCCTTCTTGGTGATTTTAATATACATATGGACAACGTCAATCATGCTTTTACTAAGGATTTTACATCTTGCCTGGACAGCTTTGGACTACAACAGCATATTGATTTCCCTACTCACTCTAAAGGGCATATTCTTCTGGATCTGGATCTGCTGCTCTGATGTCACTCATTTTAACTGTTCTGCTGCCGATCTCCCCATTTCTGATCACAAGTTAATTTCATTCAATGTAAGCATAACACTATCCAAAACTAAACAGTCACTTCTTATTTCATTTCGCAATATCAAAAACATTGATTTGGCAGTGCTCACAATAGGTATTGACAATCTCCCCAGCATCAGCCACTCTTGCACTCCTGATCAACTGGTTTCACACTACAATGATGGTCTCCACACTCTGCTGAACTCAATTGCTCCTGTAAAAAAAACTCGGACTGTGTCATTCACCCACTCTGCTCCCTGGTTTTCACCTCAACTACATCAACTCAAGGCCAAAGGACGTCAACTGGAGAGGCTTTACAGAAAAACTGGACTTACTGTTCACAAGCAAATGTATCATGCTCACATACTTCATTATAAAGACACCCTCTCCTCAGTCAAATCTAACTACTTTACTGGACTAATCAGTGCTGGTGATGGTAACACTAGGGCCCTGTTCTCTGTGGTCAACAACTCTCTCTACGTCCTCCTGACTCTCTTCCCCCCCCTCATTTCTATTCCACTGATCACTGTAATTCTCTGATGTCGTTTTTCTATGCAAAAATAGTCAAGATTCACCAGCAACTGACCCCGCATACCTCCTGCTGCAGCCCATCTCCTCCGATTCTCCATGTTCCTCCCCCTTTCAACCACTCTCAAGCTTCCAACTTCCTTCTGCTGCTGACGTGTCTGACCTCATTCAGAAATCCAAATCATCGACTTGCCAGCTTGACCCCCTGCCGACTCCTCTGGTCATGACCTGCCTCCCCTCTCTGCTGCCCCTGATCACTGCCATCATCATTCATTCCTCCCTCACCTCTGGTACTGTTCCTTCATCTCTTAAATCTGCTGCAGTAACACCAATACTTAAGAAACCAGGTTCAGACCCCAACAACTTCAATAACCTTCGTCCGATTTCTAACTTGCCATTTCTTGCAAAAATCCTGGAAAAAAGCAGTGGCATCACAGGTTCATACTCATCTCTCTACCAATAACCTCTATGAACAGTTCCAGTCTGGTTTCCGCCCACGTCATAGTACAGAGACACAGCCCTCATAAAAATCACTAATGACCTTCTGATGGCAGCTGATTCCAATCTACTTAGCATCCTCATCCTCCTCGACCTGACAGCAGCCTTTGATACAATTTCCCACACACACCATCCTCCTCGACAGACTAGCAACTATTGGTATATCTGACACACCCCCTGGACTGGTTCAAATCATATCTCTCTGGCCGTACTCAGTTCATTCAGTTGAAAACTTTTACATCCCAACCATCTCCCCTCTCCTCTGGTGTTCCCCAGGGCTCTGTCCTTGGTCCCATCCTGTTCATAATCTATCTCCTCCCTCTTGGTCACCTGTTCCGTAAATATAATATCCAATTCCACTGTTATGCAGACGATACCCAGCTCTACCTTTCCACCAAACCCTCCTCCACCTCCTGCCCCTCCTCCCTCTGTGACTGTTTACATGAAATCCAATCCTGGTTCTCTTCAAATTTTCTCAAACTCAACAGCGATAAAACTGAGGTCCTCCTAATTGGCTCCAAATCCACCCTCACTAACCCTCCCAGTTTCACCATCCCCATCGACACCTCCTCTGTTTCCCCTCTTTCCCCCTCCCCTCAGGTTAAGAGTCTGGGTGTCATCCTCGACAGCACTCTATCATCATTCCAATCCCACATCAATAATATTACCATTACCCGGTCTGCCCACTTCCATCTACGTAACATTAATCGCCTACGTCCATCCCTCACTCCTAACACCACCGCCATCCTGGTCCACACTCTGATTACATCCCGCCTGGACTACTGCAAATCCTTTCTCTTTGGTCTCCCCCACAAATCCATCCATAAGCTCCAACTGGTCCAGAATGCTGCCGCCCGTATCATCACCAGGACACCATCGATCAGCCACATCACACCTGTTCTCCAGCAACTCCACTGGCTCCCAATCACACATCGCATCGACTTTAAAATTCTGCTCTATACATTCAAGGCCATCCATAACATCGCTCCCCCCCCCCTACCTCTCTGACCTCCTCCACATCAACACTCCCATCCGAACTCTCTCAGGTCTGCCTCATCCCTCAGCCTCATCGTGCCACCAGCCCGTCTGTCCACTATAGGGTCCAGAGCCTTCAGCCGCTCTGCCCCCCGCCTTTGGAACTCCCTCCCTCCCTCCTGACATCAGAAACATTAATTCACTATCCATCTTCAAATCCCGCTTGAAAACCCCCACCTTTTTAAACAAGCTTACTCACTCTAACCAACATTGTGCTGCTGCAAATTTTAATTTAATATTTTAACTGTTTTTAAATTTTTAACTGTTTTTTTTTTTTTAATGTTTGTACGGTGACCTTGAGGGTCTTGAAAGGCGCCTTTAAATAAAATGTATTATTATTATTATTATTATTATTTTCAAAAAAGTTTGTGTCTAATCATCCTGTTTTCCAACACTGAACAAGTCTGTCCCAACATGCGTACGTGTCAGGACACTCCTGACATGGAAAGATGAAACTGTTGCAAAAACAAAGCTGAGCTGTCTTACAGTATTACTTCCTGCTGTTTTAGTTGTCGTTAGTTTCCATTAAAATTAATTATGCACTCCAATGATAAAGCCAGAAAACATATTTTGCATTAAACAAAAAAAAAAAAATCAAATCTGTCTGCGTTTTCATTGGTCTGTCTTTAATTTATACAGCACATAGTAAAGCACTTAATGTCACCATCAACACAACTGAACCATATGAGCTCAGGATCCTGCGTTCAGGTGTAACATCCATCCATCCATCCATCCAGGCAGGTAGGTAGCCATGACAACAATCAGTTTCCCCATCTCCAAGGTTATCTATGTACAAATAGTCTGCACAGAATTCATGGGCCTCAATGAGAATTAGTCCAGAACAGTCCTCTGCAAATACTGGGACATGTCGGTTGTTAACTCCTGGCCAGAGCCAAAGACTTCTGGAGTTCCTCCAGATGGTTGGTGGCTTGTGTGATCATCATGCGGATGGCATCCTGAGGGAATGAGAGGACGGAGGTTCAGTACAGAAAACAAAGCAGCAATCTACCATTGAAACTGTCACGGAAATGAAAGGAAGCCCGGAGGAGAGGGAAGGCTTGCTGGTGGAGCTGCATACACGTTCAGGTGAGGTGATCGTTACCGACTCTACTAACGCTCATCTGATGGAACGAAAGAACAATTCCTACAACGTTGGGATGCTGAATGAAATACAAATGGAAACACTGCAATTATGTGCACATCTACTAAATTCATTATTTATACAAAACAGAAAACATTAAATCCTGAAAGTGTGGATTTTGAATTTGATGGTTAACAAATGTCAAACTAAAAATAAGTGGTGCTAAAGAGAAACACATAGAGGAACCTCTAACAGCTAATTAATTGTAAACAGATCATTTTAGATGAGCAGAAGCTCAGCATGAAACAACAAAAGAATATGAATATGTCATTGCATTCCAAGAATCTGGGGAAATCTCTGTGCATGGGACAACGACTTCAGGCCACGTCAATACCACAATAAAAATGGCCATGATTCTGTAATAGAAACTGTTCAGGAACATCGATAGTGGTGAAAGTAATGAGGCACGTGTGTGTGTGTGTGTGTGTGTATATATACACACACACACACACACATACATACATACATATCCACATATACACATATATATATACACACACATATATACATATATATATATATATATATATATATATATATATATATATATATATATATATATATATATATATATATATATATATATATATATATATATATATATATATATACATATATATATATCTTCTCTGCTGCTTCAGCAGAGAAGATCTGGCAAATATTTCTCACACTCAGCTCTGTAGCTCATGCATGCCTTTGTCTTCTTGGGGTGTGGGTAACTCAAGGAGGAGAACTTCTCATTTAAACACAGGCGTTTATTATTTCCAAGAACTCAGTATTGCAGGTGGCTTTTTCTTACAACAGGGATGAAAACGTTCTTCAGTTCTCTTTCTCTATAACCTAACATCAACAGAGGAAAAACAACACACTTGCACCATCTAGTGGACTGGCAGACATCTAACACCACAACAACGGTCACTATATCCTTCTCCCCTTAAGCGTTTTCTATATGTCCCTAGAACATTATGATTTTTTTTTTTTTTTTTTAATTCAATTTAAAGTCCTTTAGGTAACTGGGCAACTTAGGTTCCCTTCTTGACTGTCTCCTCAGTGGAGTTTGGTTTGTTTCAGTTCTTAATTCAGTCTCTGAGTTTCCCACACAGCTTCAGTAGCTGCTGGCTCCTCCAACTTGTCCTCACTGAGTACCACCTCCTCAGCTTCCAACCATGCTTCATCTCTTTGATGGGCCTGACTTGGCTGAATATAGACAGTCTGTGGGGATTTGTTGTTTTTCTCTGGTCTCTGGTGGTACATGTGAATCTGATCCACATGTCTCCTAACCACACTCCCATCACCCAGCATCACTTTGTAGGACACCGGTCCTGTCACTGACTCAATGAGTCCTGGAATCCACTTTGGTCCGAGACTGAAGTTCTGAGTCAGCACTGAGTCTCCTGTTCTGAACCAACGTCCCTTTGCCTTTTTGTTGTGATCTTTTTTCTGTTGTTCTTGTTTTTTCATCACTTTCCTGTCTAGACCTGGGTGAATTGAGTCCAGGGTGCAACGGAGCTTCCTCCCAAGAAGTAGCTCTGCAGGTGATAAGCCAGTTGTAGTGTGAGGAGTCACTCTGTAGCTAAATAACACTCTGGCTACTTTAGCTGTCAGTGTGCCCTCAGGACATTTTTTCATCATTCTCTTGAAGGTTTGTACCACCCTCTCTGCTAACCCGTTACTGGCAGCATGAGAGGGTGCAGAGGTCACATGATGAATACCATTCTTACTCAGAAAGTCTTTGAACTCTGTGCTGGTGAAACAAGTACCATTATCAGACACCAACAACTCTGGCAGGCCATGGTTGCTAAAGCTGGTACGCAGGCACTCAATGGTGGTGGCTGATGTGGCAGAGTTCACTGGATACACATCCATCCATTTTGAATGTGCATCGATGAGTACAAAAAACATTTTTTTTCCATAAAGGGTCCAGCATAATCCACATGAATGCGACTCCAAGGTTTGTCTGGCCAGTCCCACGGGTGTAATGGGGCTGGTGCCGGGACGTTGCGGTGTTCTTGACAGGTCATACAGCTCCTGACAATATTCTCCACCTCTTTGTCCAGCTTTGGCCACCATACATAACTCCTAGCCAGTGCTTTCATTCGGGACACTCCTGGGTGGCACTGGTGGAGCTGTCTCATAACATTTTCTTGTCCTGCTTTTGGCACAATCACCCTCGATCCCCATAACACACATCCATTTTGGATGTTGAGTTCACATTTCCTCAACTCATAGGGAGCAAACTCCTCCCCCTTTTTTTTTGATGACCAGCCATTTTGTTCCATCTCCCGCACTTTTGAGAGTACTGGATCTGAGTCTGTCCATGCCTTCACTTGATCAGCTGTTACCTGTGTGATGTCAGAGTTCTCCTACATGAGAACTGTCTCTTCAAGCTTCTCCTCTTCTACCTCTGGTAAAGGAAGGCGGCTCAGTGCATCTGCATTACAGTGATACTTCCCTTCTTTATACACAATTGTATATTCGTAAGCTCTCAAGGTTACCGCCCACCTCTGTATTCTGGGCGAGGCCATTTGTGGCACCACTCGCATCTCACTGAAGAGTGCCAACAAGGGCTTGTGATCTGTCACAATAGTGAATTTCCTTCCATAAATGTACTTGTGAAACCGTTTTATCCCAAACATCACTGCTAGTCCTTCCTTGTCCAGCTGTGAATAATTTTTTTCAGCCAGGTTTAAGGTTCTTGAGGTGAATCCAATGGGTCTCTCCGTTCCGTCAGGCTGTAGCGAACCCCAGCCAGTCAATGGTGAAGCTTACTGGTGTTTTAAAGAATCTTTATTTATGCTCAGCCTTCTTCCTTATTTGAACATAAATATGTTTCTTTTTATCATAGCCGTTCTTCCCTTCAACACCGTAAGAACTAATGGACAGATAAATGAAATAAAATGAGCTCTTACATGAAACAAAACAAATAAACTTTGTAAATGATTTCACCACAATATGCCTTATAACCATACATTTGTGCATAAATCAACATTCCACACCAGTTAAATGACAATAAAAAACGTTTGCCACACACACATAAACAGGCTCAAAGACTATAACTAACTCAAAACCATCACCTGTGGTCAAAACTTATGCACAATCCACAGAAGCTAACATTAGCATGGCTATTAGTGCATGACCAATTAAGCTCCTTTTAGCATTAAATCACACAAAGAACACATATCAAAAAACATGAAACATATTGTTTGCATAAATACCTTGTTCCCATTACCAGCTGGGTGCTTAAACAAGGGTTGTAGAGCACTTTAGGAGCAGACTTATTTTCCTTACTTCACAGTTTACTGAATGCTTGGAGTAACATAAGCAAAGTCTTTTTTTTTTTTTTTACAGAAACGGGAGCTGGCTACTTTCTGTAACCCGATCGCCAAAATGAAAGAAACAGGAAGTTAATACATCATTAATGGAACATCATTTTAAGAGTTACTTACACAGGCATGTGATGCGACAACACAGCACCTACTCCGTAGGGTGATGCATCACACGACAGCACAATGTCCTTCTCTGGGTCATAGTGCACAAGGACCTCAGCAGACTGCATCATTTCCTTGGACTTTTTAAAAGCAGCTTGTTGCGCTTCTCCCCACTGCCATTTTGTCTCTTTTTTTTTTAGCAGTTTGTGTACTGGTGCAAGTACAGCTGAAAGTTTGGGCAGAAACTTGTTGTAATAGTTTAACACAGTCCCAGGTATGCCTTCAACTCTGTTACATTTGAAGGTGTGGGTGCTTCCTTGATTGCTTGTACCTTCTCATGTACTGGGTGCAGTCCTGTTGCAGTCCTCATTCATGAACAGGCACTTTGCTCTCTTGAGTCTGAGACCGGCTTCCTGTAGCCGTTTTAACACCGTTGCCAGTGTCTGCAGGTGCTCTCAGTCATCTTTCCCTGTGAGGAGGATGTCATCCAGGAAGATGGTCACATTTGGGATGCCCTGTAACAGTCCCTCCATTGTCTGTTGGAAGATCGCTGGGCTTGATGAAACCCCAAAAGGTAGCACCCTGTAGGTGTACAACCCCTTGTGAGTATTTAAGGTCACATACTTCTTTGCTTCTTCGTCCAAGGGAATCTGGTGATAGGCGTGACTGAGGTCTAATTTTGAGAATTTCTGTCCACCTGATAGCGTGGGAAACAGATGCTCAATTTTGGGAATTGAGTACTGCTCCAACTTTGAGATCTGGTTTACTGTCAGTTTGTAATCTCCACACAGTCTTGCTGTGTCATCAGATTTCAACACCGGAACCACAGGAGCAGCCCACTCAGAATGTCTTACAGGTTCAATGATCTCCTGTGCCAGGAGTCTGTCAAGCTCCGCCTCCACTCTTCCTCTCATGGCATATGGGACAGGCCGGGCTTTAAAAAACTTGGGAGTTGCTTCCTTGTCCACATATATTTTTGCTGGGGAGCCTTTAAATCTCCCCAGTTCATCTTTAAACACCTCCCTGTACTCCCCCAGTACCTCGTCAAGGTCTCTTCTGCCACATTGTGAATTTGGGTTTCTGGTCTCTCCTGGACCTCCTCTGCAGTCTCTACCTGGACGTGATGGACCTGGGGTGTTTCTCTCCACTGTAAACTTAGCCCCCTAATCCAGTACATGCCCACTAAACTGGGGCCTGAACCTCCTACCACTACCACAGGTAAGTCTAGTGCTCGTCCTTTATGCTGCACCTTAACCACAGCTGCTCCTAAGACTTTGACCTTGTGCCCTGTGTACGTTTTGAGTCTAACTCGACATGGGCGTAGCTTTGGTGTTTCTTTTTCCCCTAGGGATTTGAACACTGTGTAGTTCACTACTGTTACCCCACAACCTGAATCCATTTCAAACTGTGTGTGTGTCCCATTTACTGTCAAAGTCTTTACAAATGGAGCTTCTGCTGGTATGTCCAGTTCGTCTATTTTGTACAGTGTGAACATATAGAATAGAATAGAATAGAAAGAAATACTTTATTGATCCCCGGGGGGAAATTCTGGCGTTACAGTAGTAACATTGAAGTATAAAGTGACCACCACCAAGACAAAACAAAAAGTATGAACGTACTCATGTAAATGGTATATATATACAGTATTATAAACAAAATTATAAACAAATTATGTGTGCAAGAAGATGGTATATGGTATATTAAAGTGCAATGCAGTACAATGAAAGTGACTGTGTGATCAAGTGACATAGTGTAAACCTTAGTCCAAAGTTAAATGTCAAAGGGAGCTGAGAGCTCTCTACCAGCCAGAGGTGACTGGTTAAACAGTTTAATTGCTGTTGGCAGGAACGACTTCCTGTATCTGTCCTTGTGACAGCGAAGCTGAACTAGTCTGTTGGAGAAACTGCTCCGCTGTCTGTCCAGTACTGTGTGAAGTGGGTGGTCAGGATTGTCCATGATTGACAGCAGTTTTTTTAGGATTCTCCTTTCCACCACAACTTCAAAAGTGTCTGGTTTGCAGCCAATCACAGCGCCGGCCTTCCTGATCAGCTTGTTCAGCCTGTTGATGTCACTGGCTCTGATGCTGCTCCCCCAGCAGACCACTGCAAAGTAAAGGGCGCTGGCAACAACAGACTGATAGAAGATCTGCAGCATCCTGTGGCACACGTTGAAAGATCTGAGCTTCCTCAGGAAGTAGAGGGGCCTCATCCCCTTCTTGTATACAGCGTCAGTGTTGATCCTCCAGTTCAGTTCATTGTCTATGTAGACGCCCAGGTACTTGTACTCCTCCACAGTGGTGATGTCCTCTCCCAGGATCTGAAGAGGCTGTGTGGCTGTCTTCTTCTTCCTGAAGTCAATCACCATCTCCCTGGTCTTGGACACATTGAGATGCAGATAATTCCGACCAGACCACTCCACAAAATCACTCACACCCAACAACTGCAGAGTCATCAGAAAACTTCTGTAAGTGACATGACTCTGAGTTGTATTTAAAGTCAGAGGTGTACACGGTGAACAGGAAGGGAGACAGCACAGTTCCCTGTGGTGCTCCTGTACCACTGACCACCACATCAGACAGCGTGCTGTCCAGCCGAACAAACTGAGGCCTGTCTGTCAGGTAGTCAGTGATCCAGGAGATGGTGGGAGAGTCCACACTCATCACCTGCAGTTTCTCCCTCAACAGAAAAGGCTGGATGGTGTTGAATGCACTAGAGAAATCAAAGAATGTCACTCTCACAGTGCACCCAACACCATCCAGATGTGAGAGAGCTCTCTGCAGGAGATAAATGCTAGCATCATCCACACCAAGATGAGGCTGGTAGGCGAACTGCAGAGGGTCTAGCGATGGTCTCACCTGCGGTCTCAGATGTGTCAGGACCAGTCTCTCCAGCACCTTCATGACGTGAGAGGTGAGGGCAACTGGCCGGTAGTCATTCAGGTCTGATGGAGATGACTTCTTTGGCACTGGAACCAGGCAGGAGGTCTTCCACAGTGTTGGTACTTTCTCCAGGTCCAGGCTCAGGTTGAAGAGGCGACACAGGACAGGAGACAGCTGGCTGGCGTAGGTCCTGAGGATCCTGGGGTTGATACCATCAGGGCCCGCTGCCTTGCGATGGTTGAGTCTCTCCACTGCCTTCTAACCTGGTCGGTGGTCACAGCCAGGTGGGGGAGGGCCGTTGTCTGTGAAGGGGGGGATGGGTCTGTGGGGCTCACTGGGGGAGATTGCAGGGGGGTGAGGTGAAGCATCATGGGGAGTGAGGGTGAGGGGAGGGGGGCAGCAGGAGGCTGTGAACTAAATCTGTTGAAGAAACAGTTCAGCTCATTGGCCCTCTCCACACTGCCAGCTGGTTCTCTGTCCTTCACCTTGAAGCCGGTGATCTCCTTCATACCAGCCCAAACCTCCTTGGTGTTGTTCTGTTGGAGTTTCTCCTGTAGGAGTCCCTGCTCTCCCTCAGCTTCACCTTAAGTTCACGCTGCACCCTCTTCAACTTGTCCCGGTCACCAGTCCTAAAAGCTCTCTTCTTTTGGTTGAGAAGTTCCTTCAGGTCTCTGGTAATCCAGGGCTTGTTGTTAGGGAAGCAGCGTACAGTCTGGGTTGGAAGGGTGGTGAGTTCACAGAACTTGATGTAGTCTGTGATGCAGGCCGTCATGCTGTTGATGTCCTCCCCATGTGGATCACAGAGCACGTCCCAGTCTGTGGTTTCAAAGCAGTCCTGGAGCTCGTCCATCGCCTCCTGAGTCCATTTCCTCACAATTCTTGTGCTCACAGGCTGGCGTTGAACGAGGGGGACATACTTTGGGGACAGTAACACCAGGTTGTGATCTGCTCTGCCGAGTGGGGGGAGGGCAGTGACACTGTATGCGTCCTTGGTATTTGCATACGGGAGGTCCAGAGTTTTATTGTCTCTAGTGGGGCAGTCAACATACTGGTAAAAAAGTTGGTAAAGTCTAATCCAGTGTGACATGATTAGAGTCCCCAGTTATGGTGATGAATGCGTTTGGTTGCTGGTTTTGAAGTTTCACCACAGTGGAGTGGATAGTGTCCATAGCAACACCCACATCAGCTGATGGCGGGATGTAAACAACAACAACAACAATGGCGGAGGTGGGGGGGGCGCTGCTGAGCAGTTAATGGAGTAGGACGTGCGTTTGGAGGCTCCTTCCGATTTTGATTTAAATTGATATTCTACGGCGCATTTTGGTCACACACTTAGTCTTCTTTTACTCCGCTTCATTTATTGTTTGCGAGATTAATTTTGGTCTACGGCAAAATGGCTGGGAAGGGCATAAAAACTCGCAACACGATTCAGACACAACTGAGGCCTAGCCCGCAAACTACGACTTCATCCTCGAGTGAGCCACCCACCCCTGCTGAGACCGTCCCGCCGCAGGCTGGCCCTGACGTCGCCGCTCTCAAGTTCGAGTTGCTGTCTTCGCTGAGGTCTGAAATCGCGGACATTTTTAAAAAGGAGCTACAGGCGACTCTCGGGGATGCTTTGTCAACTATCCAGCTCGACCTGCAAGCCGTGAAAGCACAGTTGGCGAAGGATAAAGCTGATACTGATGCTAGTGTGGCTACACTGAAAGGCACCGTTGTGTGGATGGAGGATGCACTCACCGAGTGTACCGATGACATCGCTCAGATGAAACGCACCATCGAGGGCCTCACTGCTAGCGTTGCTAAGCTGGAGGATAAATGTGAGGATTTGGAGTCCAGGTCACGGCGTAACAACGTTAGAATAATTGGAGTACCGGAGGGTCCCGACACCTGTACCACCGCTGCTGTTGCTGCAATGTTAAAGGAAGCGTTCGCTTTGGAAAATGAGCCGCTTTTGGACCGGTCTCACACCGGACCCTTCAACCTAAACCCAAGCCCGGGGATCGACCGCGAGCCATTGTATGCAGATTTCATTATCACAGCGACTGTGTGGACATTTTACGCCGCGCGAGAGAGCTCCGAGAGATTAAAGTCAAAGGTTTGACCATCTCAATTTTCCCAGACTACACTGTAAAGGTAGCCCGGGCCCGGGCTGCATTCAACGAGGTCAGGCGTCAGCTTCGTGGCATGGACGGTGTTCGTTATGGGCTGTTTCACCCGGCGCGGCTTCGCATCACATATAACAGAGTAACGAAGGACTTTGATTCACCAGAGAAAGCCGGAGACTATGTCAAAACGTTGATTGATGGGTGAGCTGTAATGACTCACTTATACTGCCGACTTTTTTTTTTCTTTTTTCTCACTCTTTGCTGTACTCAGGCTTGCCTCTATATCGTTGTTATGACTGTTACATTATTGCTTTGAGTTGAGGTCTAACTAATTTTAAATCTACTTTTGCACTAATACGTGTTATTGCATTTGCACTTCTTCATTTTGGGTTTTTTTTGCATTGAGCTGTGTAGGACTTCGTTGTTTGTTACTTAAAATATTTTTTCTTTGCTGATGTACTGCAAATATTTCTTTTATATGATCGCTATGAAAATTTGATGGGATGTTAATTATTATCATCTTGTTGGGTTGTTCACTATTAGACAAAACATGGTTTCGTTGTGGCAGTTTTAAAATTGTAATTGCCACTTTGCGCATACTGTTAATCTGATTTAAAATCGGTAGGAGTTTCTTTTTTTCTTTTTTTCTCTCTCTCTCTCTTAATTTTTTTTCTTCTTTTATTTCTGCTTACTCTGCTCACTCTCCGAGTCGTTTTCACTTCATTGTGGATGACCTTTTGCTACTTTGGGAAACACTGCTGTCTCCTTTGTTCTGGGGTTATATGGAGACTTTGGGTGTCTGTGTGTTTGGGGGTGTGTTGGGGGGAGGGTGTCCTACCACTGCTTATTATGGCTATCTATGTTTTTGTTGCTTATTGTTTTTAAATGGTTAACAGCAGTATAGGTACCAGCATTGCTGGGTCAGGCACACAGCTCAGATTTATCACCTGGAATATCAGAGGCATGGGTAATCCTGTTAAGAGATCTAAGGTTTTCACACACTTGAAACGTTTAAACTCGGATATAGTTTTTTTACAGGAGACTCACCTTCAGGTTAAGGATCACCATAGACTACAGTGCTCTTGGGTGAGTCAGGTCTTCCACTCCAACTTGAACTCAAAATCAAGAGGAGTTGCCATCTTACTTAACAAAAAAGTACAGTTTACATCCACTAATGTCATTTCTGACAAGAATGGCCGTTACCTCATAGTTGCTGGTACCCTAATGCAAAAAAAGGTTTTGTTGGTAAATGTGTATGCACCAAAATTTGACGATGTTGAATTTGCTAACAGATTATTGAGAAACCTCCCTTTTTTAAATACTCACCTGTTGATTTTTGGTGGGGATTTAAACTGCGTATTTGACCCAAAGTTGGATCGGTCTAACCCCCGCAATCTGACTCAATCTGCTATGTCTAAAACATTCTCTGACTTTACGAGACAGAATGGTCTTGTCGACCCGTGGAGATCCCGTAACCTTTCTGTAGTGGCCGTTTGTCAAACCAAACAAATTAGAATCAAAACAAATCAAACGAACACTTCAGGCACCTTGGGCAGGTAGTGTACGCAGGCAAAAGACAAATGGAATTTCCAAACAGAATCCTTGAGTTGAGGCTGGTTTATTTTTCAGCAGAGCAAAAAATGACCTTTTCTCTCTCGCACTGGTAAAAAACCATATGCCCATCACCCAGGTGCCAAACCAATCATCACCTGGCTTCCTCCTTAAATAGCATACCTGTGCCAACTACCGCCCCCAAATGTCCAAATCATATATTAGTAAATAAATCAAAGAAAAAAGACTAATCCTGTAAACAAAAGTCGAGAAAATATTACCAAAATATTAGCACTTAATATTAGCAATATAATGATGAAAATAATAAACAAATTAACCATTAAATTTATCATTACTCAAAGAATAATAGTATAGCTCCAACACTTTCCATTAAAAAATTCTCTCTTTTCTCCGGTGCATCAATCGTATTAAAGGATTGATTATTTCTTTATAGATAGCACTCTTAATTCGTATGTAGTTTCCTCTGATTACTTAGGCATCGTAATATCTGATCATGCACCTTTGTTATTAGATATTCAATTATCTACTTACAAATGTAGTCCACCGCTTTGGAGATTTAACTCTCTTCTTTTGTCAGATAAGGAGTTTTGTGACTTCATTTCGAACTCTATTGATGAGTTCCTTTCTTTTAATCGGAATGAATCCACTTCATAGTCTTTGTTATGGGAGACATTTAAATGCTATATTAGGGGACAGATTATTTCTTATTCTGCTCTTTCTAATAGAAGGCTTAATGCTAGGCTTAAAGTACTTACATCTGCAATTGGTGACCTTGATCAAAGATGTGCACTGAACCCTTCTCCGGAACTGCTTAAAACAGCGTTTAGATTTATAGGCAGAGTTCGATCTCATGTCAACTAAAGAGGCAGAGCGCTTGTTACTACACAGTCGTGGCTCATATTATGAGCATGGTGACAGGGCCAGTCGTTTACTGGCACATCAACTACGGCGACAGGCTGCTTCCCGTTTCATACCCAGTATTAAAAATACCAGTGGTACAATTACTACAGACCCTGTCGAAATTAATGCTACTTTTAAAAACCATTTTACTCCTCATTGTACAAAGCTGATTCTCCTAAAGACAATACTCGAATGAATGAATTTCTTCATAATCTTTCTAATCCCGTGATTGATTCTAATATTGCTGAACAATTGGACTCCCCTCTCTCTCTTGAGGAAATATCTAATTCAATTAAAGCTATGCAATCCAATAAAGCCCCTGGCCCTGACGGGTTCCCGATTGAATTTTTTTAAAACATTTATTGGAAAAGTGGCGCCACTACACTACTCTTATCTGTTTTCAACGAATCCTTGGAATCTGGTTCTTTACCACCAACTCTGACACAAGCCACTATAGCTGTGATGTGCAGGAGGAACTGGACCCAAAAGCAGCCAGACAAGAAAGCGGTTAAACAAGGTTTATTGCCTATCCAAAAGCCGGAATGACGGCAATCTGAAATCTGGGAACCAACGAGGGAGTATCTCTGGCAGAAACGACAAAACTACTCTGGCGCTGAGGCTGAAGTCTGCAGTGGTTATATAGGTTAGTAGGCAGATTGGCCGCAGGTGGAAGCAATCAGCCTCAGTGCCACAGGCGGGGGAGGGGAGCAGCCTCTGAGGAGGTCAGGATCACCACAGTACCCCCCCCTCAACGGACGCCACCAGGCGTCCTACCAGGCTTGTCAGGATGCGCCGCGTAAAAGTCCCTCAGCAGCGAGTCGTCCAAGATGAGCCTCCGAGAAATCCAGGAGTGCTCCTCAGGGCCATAACCCTCCCAGTCGACCAGGTACTGGAAACCCCGACCCCGAGGGCGCACATCCAGAATCCCGGACACAGAGAAAGCCGGATGGTCGTCGATGAGCCGGGGGGGGAGGAGGGGCGACGGCCGGCGGGCTCAGGTCACTGGAGGAAACAGGCTTCAGAAGGGAGACGTGGAAGGTGGGGTGAACCTTGAGGGAGGCTGGGAGCTTGAGCATGACGGCAGAGGGATTAACAATTTTGAGGATGGGAAACGGACCAATGAAGCGAGGCGACAGCTTACGCGATTCAGTCTGCAGGGGAAGGTCGCGGGACGAGAGCACCACCACACCATCTGTCCAGGTTGGTATTCGGGGGCCGGGGAGCGATGACAGTCAGCCAGCCTTTTATTCCTTTCCGCCGTGCGAGTAAGCGCGGCTCTGGCGGTCCTCCACACCTCCCGCAAGCGTCTGACGTGTGCTCTCACTGAAGGGGTGGCCACGGATTGCTCCTGGTCAGGAAACAGAGGGGGTTGATAGCCAAAACAGCACATGAAAGGAGACATACCTGTCGCAGAGCTGGTGAGGGAGTTGTGAGCATGTTCGATCCAAGGGAGGTGAGAGCTCCAGCAGGCCGGGTGGTTAGCTGCAACACACCGCAGGGCCGACTCCAGGCTCTGGTTGGCTCTCTCTGTCTGGCCGTTAGTCTGGGGATGGTAGCCAGAAGAGAGGCTGGCTGTAGCGCCCACCACCGCCTTACAAAAATCCCGCCAAACTCTGGACGTGAACTGGGGGCCTCGGTCCGACACAATGTCACAGGGGAGTCCATGAAGCCTGAAAACATGCTGGATGAGCAGTTCAGCAGTCTCAAGAGCAGAGGGAAGCTTGGGTAAAGGTACGTAGTGGACACACTTGGAGAACCTGTCTACAATGGTGAGTATAAGGGTATTACCTTCGGACGGTGGGAGGCCTGTGACAAAATCCAAAGCGATGTGTGACCATGGACGGGTAGGCACAGGCAGTGGACGCAACAGGCCGGCTGGAGGTCGATAGGAGGACTTGCCCCGGGCGCAAACAGAACAGGCCGCCACAAAGGCCTGGACATCCCGAGCCATCCCGGGCCACCAGAATCTCCGCTGTAAGAAAAGGAGAGTCCTGTGCATACCTGGGTGGCAGGTGAGCCGGGAAGAATGTCCCCACTGCAGCACTTTAGAGCGGGCAGACTCTGGCACGAACCTCTTGTCCGGAGGACCCGTCAAGGGGTCGGGCTGAGTTTTTAGTGCCTCCTGTATAACCGCCTCGATCTCCCAGGAGGCGTAACCGACGACACGGGCAGGAGGGATGATGACGTCCGGTTCCCTTGTGTCTGAGGTGGGACTGAAAACTCTGGAAAGGGCGTCTGGCTTGCTATTTTGGGAACCAGGGCGATAGGAAAGGGTGAAATTGAACCGACTCAGGAACAGGGCCCAGCGAGCTTGGCGAGAGTTGAGGCATCTCGCTAAGCGCAGGTAAGAGAGATTTTTATGGTCTGTCCAGATTATGAACGGGTGCTGTGCTCCCTCCAACCAGTGCCTCCATTCCTGGAGCGCCCACACCACAGCCAGCAGCTCTCTATTCCCTACGTCATAATTCCTTTCTGCCTGAGACAGGTGACGGGAGAAAAAGGCACACGGGTGCAGTTTTGTGGTGGTCGGGTCTCTTTGGGACAGGACAGCGCCCACTCCTGTATCCGAGGCATCCACCTCAATTATGAATTGTAAGGATGGTTTGGGGTGTTTCAGCACAGGAGCTGAGGTAAACAGTGTCTTTAACTTGGTGAATGTGGAAGCAGCTTCAGAAGACCAGCAGAAGGGGACCTTAATGGAGGTGAGCTGAGTAAGGGGGGCAGCTACCTTACTGTAGTCCCGTATAAACCTCCGATAAAAGTTGGCAAATCCAAGGAACCGCTGCAGATCCTTACGGGAAGCGGGGACTGGCCAATCTCGGACTGCCTGGATCTTTCCCGGATCTGGTTGGAGTTCTCCTTGTGCGATGATGTACCTTAGGAAGGAAATGGAGGAGACGTGAAATTCGCACTTCTCTGGTTTCACGTACAGATGGTTCTCTAGCAGTCTCTGAAGGACCAGACGCACGTGCTGCTTGTGCTCTTCCAGGCTGCGGGAGAAGATGAGGATGTCATCCAAATATACGTATACGAACCTGTCTAGCATATCCCGGAGGACATCATTTATGAGGGCTTGGAAGACACCGGGAGCGTTTGTTAGTCCAAACGGCATCACCAAATACTCGAAGTGACCGAGAGGGGTGTTAAACGCCGTCTTCCATTCATCTCCCTCTTTTATCCGCACCAGGTGATACGCGTTGCGCAGGTCTAACTTGGAGAAGATCCGGGAGTTACACAGGGGCTCAAACGAGGGGTCGATGAGGGGCAGGGGATACTTGTTTTTGACTGTAATGTCATTGAGACCTGTGTAATCTATGCATGGACGTAGTGTTGAGTCCTTCTTCTTAACGAAGAAGAAACCCGCTGCTAGTGGGGAAGAAGAGGGCCGGATGAGACCTGAAGTTAGAGAGTCCTGGATATACGTCTCCATAGCCTCCCTCTCTGGACGGGACAAGTTGTAGAGCCTGCGATTGGGAAGGGGGGCTCCGGGTAGTAGGTCAATGGCACAGTCATAAGGGCGATGTGGGGGAAGAGAAAGTGCCAGCTCCTTACTAAAGACAGGGGCGAGATCGTGATAATCAGGTGGAACTGCTGAGAGAGACGGCTGGACAGGAACTGTCTGCTTACGGCTATACCAGGGGTTGGCGGAGCGGAGGCAGTGAGAGTGGCAGTGAACACTCCAGTTGATGATGGATGAGGTTTGCCAGTTGAGGTGAGGGTTATGGAGCTGCAACCAGGGGAGTCCAAGTACGATTGGGGAGTATGGAGAGGGGAGGACATACAGCTGGATGTCTTCCCGGTGGTTACCGGAGATTATGAGAGTCACAGGAGCGGTCCGGTGGGTGACGGTGGCTATAAGTCGGCCGTCCAAAGCTGTGACCTTCTTAGGAGAGGGAAGGGGCTCCAGGGGGAGATTAAGCTGTTCAGCCAATTCCGTGTGGATAAAGTTGTCGTCAGAACCAGAATCAAGGAAGGTTTGGAGAGGCAGGGAATTCTTTTCCCAGAGGAGACAGGAGGGAACAGAGAAACGTTTGGGAGAGCTGGGGGTTGTAGCGGTTTGGCTCACCAGGCTGCTCTCCTTCACTGGTGAGCTCGGCCGTTTAACCTCAGGGGGCAGGAGGCAATGAAGTGGCCACCTTGGCCACAGTATATACATAGGTGTTGGGAGAATCTTCTCTGTCTCTCTCTGGGGTGTAATTGTGTCTGTCCCAGCTGCATGGGCTCTTCTGGGGGTGTATCTGACAGAACCGGAGAGGATGGTTGGGGAGCCAATGTTCCTGAGCCTGCAAAGGGGACCATGAGCCGAGGAGGATGGGTGAGCTGCCTCTTTTCCCTGCGTCTCTCTCTCAGACGATTATCCAGACGGATAACTAAAGAAATCAAGCCCTCTAGCGAGGTGGGTTCGTCCCTGGAAGCTAACTCATCCTTGAGTTGTTCAGACAGACTTCTAATAAATACTCCTTTTAATTCCTGTTCCCCCCACCCGCTTTCTGAAGCTGCAATGCGAAATTCAATGGAAAAGTCAGCAGCAGATTGGGAACCCTGGGATAGTGAGAATAGGCGTTTGGCCGCCTCCTGGCCCTGAACAGGGTGATCAAAAACTCGGCGGAGTTCTTCTGCAAAGTCAGAGAAGGTGTTCAAAGTAGGGGACTGCTGGTCCCAAATAGCCGTAGCCCACCTAGCCGCCTTACCTCGTAACAGGTTGATGACGTAGGCTATTTTGGAGCGGTCTGTAGGATAGCTAAGGGGCTGTTGATCAAAAACTAAGGTACATCGTAACAAAAATCCCCTGCAGCCACCTATCTCTCCTGCATATGGTTCTGGTGGGGGGACGTAGGGCTCCTTCATGGAGGGTAGAGGTGGAGTAGAAGCAGTGTCAGCAGCGGAGGCAGGTTCGGGGGGTTGGGAAGGAAGTCGAGCAGTGAGTTGATCCGACAGGTGAGCTACCTGTGTACTGAGCTTTTGAACGGAGTCCATAAGTACCTGCAGCATGTCCTGGTGTTGTCCTAGCAGGGTTCCTTGGTGGGCAACCGCTCTTTTCACGGAGTCTGGGTCCGCTGGGTCCATGTTGGCCAGAGTATTCTGTGATGTGCAGGAGGAACTGGACCCAAAAGCAGCCAGACAAGAAAGCGGTTAAACAAGGTTTATTGCCTATCCAAAAGCCGGAATGACGGCAATCTGAAATCTGGGAACCAACGAGGGAGTATCTCTGGCAGAAACGACAATACTCTGGCGCTGAGGCTGAAGTCTGCAGTGGTTATATAGGTTAGTAGGCAGATTGGCCGCAGGTGGAAGCAATCAGCCTCAGTGCCACAGGCGGGGGAGGGGAGCCTCTGAGGAGGTCAGGATCACCACAATAGCTCTCCTTCTTAAAAAGGACAAAGATCCAACCTCCTGTGGTTCTTATAGACCGTTATCTCTGCTTAATGCTGATGTGGAGGTACTGGCTAAAGTAATTGCATCTCGGTTAGAGAACGTGCTCCCTTCTATCATATCCAACGAGCAAAATGGTTTTATAATAGGACGCCAACTGTTTTTTAATACCCGTACACTTTTTAACATAATTTATTCTAAGTATTCAGCTGAACTTCCTGAGATTGTGATTTCATTAGATGCTGAAAAAGCCTTTGATCGGGTTGAGTCCTCATTCATACGCATCCACACGAGGCATCCGCTGTGTCTTTATCCTCGTCGCCTTTTATGTGGTAACTCAAGGAGGAGAACTTCTCATTTAAACACAGGTGTTTATTATTTCCAAGAACTCAGTATTGCAGGTGGCTTTTTCTTACAACAGGGATGAAAACGCTCTTCAGTTCTCTTTCTCTATAACCTAACATCAACAGAGGAAAAACAACACACTTGCACCATGTAGTGGACTGGCAGACATCTAACACCACAACAACAACGGTCACTACATGGGGGAACTGACATGACGCTCCAGTTATCAAAGGGAAGTCGTGACAGTTAGCACTGAGATAGAAAGCTAATTTAGTGCATCAGTTTCAGGTGTAATTATAACGTTATTATGGGCATGGGCGTACATGGGACACTTAAACAGTGGAAATAAAAATAGAAAAATTACTAACACTTAACTTATTACAGTTCAACACTCAAACATATAAGATAAGATAAGAATCTTTATTATCATTGTACAAAAATAAAACAAAATTCTGTTTGGCAGCATCTCTCTTATAGCAGCTTCAGTCACAATAAATATATTACAGGTAATCATAAATAGAAAAACAGTAATAACAGTAAAGTGCAGGTAGAAGTTTTATAAACATAAATAGTCTGTGTGACAAATCTATGACAAATCTACATGACATACTCACAATCGGCAAGATTTAAACTGTCCAGTGATCTGGCCACTTATCCGCACTTCCAATAAAAATTGCCCCATCCCGTTGCCAGGCAATGTCGAAGTCAAATGGAGAGTCATCGCACAGATAAGACGCACCGCCCACGTGAGTACGGAGAAAGTTTTGACATCATATAGGAGCGTATCGGGCGGGATCAGATAGACGTAAAATCATTTTTGGAAGGATTCTTGGACAGAAACAAATCTACCTGTCACCAAAATTTACTCGTAAATTATTTCTTTTTATGTGATACTTGTCTTATTACACAGCCATGTATCGGAGTTTTTTCAACAGGCGTCGTGGTTCTCCAAAGGAGGAACAAACACTGGAGCCAGACAAGCAAATACAAAATCTCAAAGAGAGAATTTGTTCTCTGGAGACGAAGTTAACACAAGAACAGGAAAAAACGGCTGAGTACAAAAACCTATATCTACAATCACAGATGTATCTCAGTAAAATGTGCTCAGTGTGGAAGAACATAAATTCCAAACTTGAACTATCAATAACTGATTTGGAATGTACAATTTCATTTAGAAATGAAAGCAAGAAATATGGAGAAGAGACTAGCTGTTTGGAGGTAGCTCTGAATGAGACTGCAGATCAAGTGGAAAGTGAAGGCTGGAAAATGATGAATGCTGCTGAGATTAAACAAACTAAACATGTCACATTTGTTGATGCTAAAGATGAGAATCAGATAGTATCTGAAATACAAATAGCTCATACTGAAATTGCATCTCTAAGTTCTACTCAAGAGGATACTTTTGTTGCTGGAAATGAGCAAAATGAACAAACACTTGGGTGGTTATTGGACATAAAATATGAAGACCTGATTCCGTCTCCAGAATTGAAGCCAGAGGAGACTTGTGCTGTTGAGACTGAGGAGATTGGAGATCACCTAATTGTAACTGGGGAGCAAAGTTCTCCTACTGCTTTGGAAATTGTTGCTTCACAGTCAGAACTAGAGAACTCTGCAAACAAATATGTGACATCATTTTGAAGAAGATAGCTGAGGACAGTGGCGGCTGGTGATGAAAAATTTTTTTGGGGGGGCGCACTGGCGAGTGGGGATTACAACACAACCATGAACTCTACTTGAACATAAATTCTGCTCTCCTCTCCTTCAGGCCAGCAAATTTTTCAATGACTTTCTGACTGAAATCTGTCATTTCACAAACAAGTCTCTTTTCCATGGAGAGCAGGGCCCGTGCATTCAGCCTCTCCTGGGTCTTGCTGTTTCTGAGAAAGGTTTTCACTCTTTTCAAGATTGAGAAGCACCTCTCAGCTTCAGCTGTGGTCATGGGTGAGGTGATGAGGATCTTTAAAAGAGTGACAGTTTCTGAAAAGACCTCCGCTAGATTGTTCTCCATGAACAGCTGGAATAGGTCCACAGAACTCTTCTTTGCTGTAGATTAGACCCAGTTCTGTCTTCAGCTTGCTTCCGTTCAGCATTGGGTCGGCCTTCAAGGTGCTTTGCAGTGCATCTTCCGGAAATGACCCGTTGTGTTCCTCAAACCCGTCCCCCTGCAACAAGGTTGCACACACAAGATGGTCCGTGAAGGAGAAGCGCCCCTTGGTGTGTCCCAGGATGGTGTTGCAGATCTACAGAGAGAAGAATACAAAAATATATAGAGAAAAAATAAATATGTAATTAATTTAATTTGGTTGACACTGTTACTTTCTGTAGCTGCATATTCTGGAAAAAATATCTTGATATTATTGACTACTGCAATTGTGATGTGATTTTAAATATTTCTGAATAATTTTCATTGTCATTAAACAGTTAGATTAATTGTGATTATGTGACTGTCATCTCTGCAACATGACAATGATACAGTTGTGACAGAAAGTATACACACCCCTTCACTTTTTCCAAACTTTGTTGCATAATAGACTCAATTTAAAATAGATAAAACAGATATTTTCCCCATCAATATGCACACAATACATCATAAGGATGAAGCAAAAACAAGTTTTTAGAAATTTTTGCAAATTCATGAAAAATAAAAAACTGAAATATCACATTTGTATAAGTATACATACCCTTTACTCAGTATGGAATTGCTTCCAAACAGTGCTTTAACCCTTTATAGGGCACTCAATGAAATACTTTAAAATTAAAAAATTCAACCTTAGAGTGTTATTGGAGAACATAACAAGACTACATTACATCGGTGGCACTTTTCAATTTTTTTTATTTTCATATAGAAAATCAATGCCAATGAAGTTACCATATTTGGTAACTTGCCTCTAAGTGGGAAAACAAATTCCAATAAGTATACATATATATAAAAATATAAGAAAAACACATATTGTGTATTTGAACATCACTTTTAGAACATAAAAGTGCTAATACCAAAAAGTGCTGATAACCAAAGTGTTGAATAGACCCTCACACAACTGTGTGTGAGGCTTTGAGGAACACAAGTGTCTGTTTGTCTCGGTCTGTAGCTGTCTCTGTCTGTCCATCCAACCATTAGACATTAGACCACTTCATCATCATCACTAATGTCAGGGTGGACTAGCACAACAGCAGTCTCCCTCCTCTTGCCATAAAAGATTGATGGAAGCTAAAAATTAAACACATGCAATAAAACTACTGTCATAACATCATAAACTGACAAAAATCACTCTTAGTCACTATTCATAAACTAAAAACAATGTTTAAATTCCCTCTGAATCACTGTATAGTAATATAAAAACCTTTGGCAACATTAAAACATAATATGCTAAGCTGTATTGCTTTATTTGTAAAGAAAATGCACTAAGTATGGTTTGTTAGATGCATAGGGCATATGTCCAAAAACAGACATACTAATTAAAATCTAGTTTTTAGTGAAAAGGGCGTATGATCAAATATGGTGCCTGCATTTTTCATGCCGTATTTTCCCTCATTTCAATAAGTTCTCCGCAAACAACTTATATGTCAACACTTAACACAACTATTCAACAATAAAATGTATGAGTTTCATCAACTTAGCATGGTTAGTTTTTATGATACCTTTGAAAATGCCCAGTGAACTGAGCTGCAAAAGCTAATTTTTCTGACTTTGGAGAAAAAGGGAAATTTGATGTGACCCTGGTTTCTACTGATTGGTCAAATTGCACAATTGAGTAACCTATAACGTAGGGTGATCTTTGCTGATTGGCTGGGTAAAGATCACATGATTCTTGAACTCACTGAGACAGGGGATGGGCGTGATAACTAACATGTGCGGAAATGACCAAAAACAGTCACTTGCCCCATTTAAGTGGAAAAAAATACGTGCCGGTACTCCCCTTATTCAAATGATGTCAGGTAAATTAGGCAGTGGGTAACAGCAGATGATTAAGTGATATATTTAAATACTAGGACATGATACTGATTTTTAAAAAGAAAATTGTTTTATTGAAATTTCCAAACAAATTATGTGTACACAAGGGAGGTCTTCAGGGGGGTGGCCCTCAGGTAGCATAGAGGCTGATGCACAACCGAACTAACTGGCACCTAGAGTTCCCTGTGGACACACATGAGAGACATACATAGATAAAATATGGAGACAAGGCATGGAGAAAATAACACACAGACCCATAATAAACATAAAGAAGAATCATCATTTTTCAGACAACAAATGTTAAAAACTATTAAGCTTTTTAAAGTAGAATTCATAGCAGTGTTGCTGTTCTGGTTTGCATTATATTGTACAAATGTGTCAAAAGAAGTGGACTGTGAATATATAAGACAATTGTGATTATATTTCAACCTACTTAGAAAAGGCTCCAGCAGGTCTTGGGCTCATCTTTGCTTGAACGGCTTGGAGCTTCACATTCCCTCTCTTCTGCGCTTCGTCTCCCCTTCGCCAGCCATGACATCACATAGCTTTGTGGACTGAACTGTTCTAATGGTGGCCCATTACATTTCAGAAAGATCAGGTTTGAAAGTCTGTGTTGCATCGTGAGATTAACCAACTGTCCACAACATCCAAGTTGAATTAAAACTCTTTACTGTGACTTGAGCATAGCATCTTACACGCTCGTGACTGCATACAGGCAACAACTGGGGTACAGCCTACGCTGCTCTAGAGGAGAACTTCTTCCTGTATTTACCTTGCATGCACTCAACAACATGGCATAAGCGCCACCTAGTGGACCCGTGAGAGAGTAGCTCATCACCTTAACATATAACAGGATTAACCCATGTAATTTAGCAGGTAAGTATTAACAATTAAGAATTACAAATAAATGTCAGGATACCACATCTCCCCCACCCTTAAGTCAACAACTGGTCCTTAACAGAAAAAACAACAGATGATGTCCAATGCTGAAATACAAAATAGTCACTAACATCACAATAACTTCAATTGGAACTCTTTTTCTTTTTTTTTTTCTCTTTTTTTTTTTTTTTTTTAAAAAAAACCTAACTTGAGAGGTGCGTCCTCCCAGTGAGATCAGAGCGCATTGTTGCTCTATTCCTGGAACAGATCTCACTCTAACTAATAAAGTCTCTGAGGCGAGCAGGCCGACGTCTCTCCCTGGTTGAGCGCTGCCCCACTGGTGAAACAGGTGACTCTGGGTGAACCTCAGCAGTGGGGGCAGGCAGTTGCTCTGGAGGCTCTCCTGAAGGAGATCCATGTCCCTGACTCACATCAGCAGGCAAGGGATCCACAGCACCTGGATCCGTTTCTGGAAACAGTTGCAAGTCCTTGTCAAGCTCCAAACTCGGTGCTGCAGCTGTCAGCCTAGCTCTCACTTGATCCACATGTCTCTTCATAGTTTGACCACTCCCAAGGCTGACAGTGTATGACACAGGACCTGAAGAGCTCTGAATGACTGCAGGGATCCATTTGGGCCCATATGAGTAGTTTCTGACAAGAACATTGTCTCCTGATGTGAAACTTCTCAGTTTCCTGTTTTTGTCATGAGCTTGCTTCTGCTTCAGTTGTTTTTGCTGCACCTTCATGCTCACATCAGGCAGAACTAAGTCCAAAGCAGATCTGAGCCTCCGTGACATCATCAACTCTGCAGGTGACAAGCCTGTCGTTGCATGAGGTGTGATACGATAGCTAAACAAGAACCTGGACAGTTTGGTTTGCAACATGTCTCCTTTCATCTTTTTCATCCCCTCCTTGAAGGTTTGGACTGCCCTCTCCGCCAGCCCATTAGAGGATGGATGGAATGGTGCCGACCTCACATGACGAATGCCATTTTGTTTCATGAATGACTCGAACTCGGCACTTGTGAAACGGGTGCCATTGTCTGACACCAGCATTTTTGGCAGGCCAAAAGTACTGAAACTTTGACGTAGCTTCTCAATGGTAGCCTGTGATGTGGATGTTTTCATTGGGTAGATATCCATCCACTTCGAGTGAGCATCCACTATCAGGAGGAACATTTCTCCTAGGAAGGGCCCAGCATAGTCCACATGAATCCTAGACCATGGCGAATCTGGCCACTCCCATGGATGTAAAGGTGCAGCTGTCGGTGCCTTTTGGTGAGCCTGACATTCCTCACAAGACTGCACTGCTCTTTCAACATCCTGGTCCATTCCTGGCCACCACAAATAAGATCTAGCCAGACCTTTCATCTTTGTTATGCCAGTATGTGTTTGATGCAGCAGTTTTATCATTCTGTCTCTGCCTTTTTTTGGTATAATAACTCTGGCTCCCCAGAGCACGCACCCATCCCTCACACTCAGCTCCATTCTCCGCTGATGGTAGGGCTTGAAGCAGGCATCAGTCTCAGCCGGCCATCCTTTAAGGACGTATGCATGAACTTGTGACAGTATTACTCCTTAGCTGTCCAGCTTTTGATTTGGTTTGTGTCAACCGGTGTCTCATCCAGTACATCCATCATCAGGACTTGTTCTGTTTTCTCTCCCTTCGTCATTTTCTCAGTCACAGGCAGCCTGCTCAATGCGTCCGCATTAGCATGATGTTTTCCTGGCTTGTAGACTATGTTGTACTCGTAGGCACTGAGGCGCACAGCCCATCTTTGCACTCTTGGAGAACCCATTTGTGGGATGGGTTTCTTCTCATTGAAGAGATAGATCAGTGGTTTGTGATCTGTGTAAATGGTGAAAGTACGGCCATACAAGTACTTGTGAAACTTTTCCACACCAAACATGACTGCCAAGCCTTCCTTGTCAAGTTGAGAGTATCTTTTTTCAGCAGGCTGCAGCGTGCGTGACATGAATCCCAAGGGTCTCTCACTCCCATCATCCATACGGTGTGATAAAACCGTACCCCGTATGGCGAAGCGTCACATGACAGGATTAATGCTCGGTCAGGTGAGTAGTGAACTAACACATCTGCTGTGTTCAACAAGACCTTGGACTTCTGAAAGGCCTCCTCTTGCTCTTTTTCCCACTTCCAACGCCCCTCTTTTCTCAACAGCTCATGCAGTGGGGCTAGCAGGGTTGCTAGGTTGGGAAGAAATTTATTGTAGTAGTTTAGCAAACCCAGATATGATTTGAGTTCCGTGACATTTGTGGGGGCGGGAGCTTCCTGGATGGCTTTCACTTTTTTCTCCACCGGGTGAAGTCCCTGTGCATCCACCCTGTGCCCCAAGTACTCCACTTCATCCTGTAGGAAGGTGCACTTATTTCTCCTTAAGCGCAGCCCAGCCTCTTTCAACCTTGTTAGCACTGTGTCAAGGTTTTTTAGATGATCAGCCGCATCCCTTCCACTCACCAAAATGTCATCCAGGTACACTGCTACTAGGGGAATTCCCTTTAACAGACCCTCCATGGTCCTTTGGAAAATGGCGGGTGCTGAAGCCACTCCAAATGGTAGTCTGTTGTATGTGAACAGTCCTCGATGTGTGTTCACCGTAAGGTATTTCTTTGAGTCCTCATCCATCAGTATTTGCTGATATGCATGGCTCATGTCCAGTTTGGAAAACTGTTCTCCTTCAGTTAAAGCAGCAAACAAGTCATCAACTCTGGGTATCGGATATTGTTCCAATGAGGACACAGTGTTCACTGTGAGCTTATAATCTCCACATAGTCTCACAGTTCCGACTGGTTTCAAAATCGGCACCACTGGAGCTGCCCACTCTGAGTATTTCACTGGTGTGATTATTCCTTCTTTCAGTAGCCTGTCGACTTCTTCATCCACTTTAGCTTTCATGGCATATGGAATGGATCGAGGGCGGAAGAAACGTGGGACAGCATTGTCTTTTACATGGATGGTAGCTTTGGTGCCCTTCAGTGTGCCAAGCTCTTCTTTGAACACTTCCTCATGTTTGCTTAGCACCTGCTGCAGCGCTTTCTCTATTGGTTGCTGCACTGCTTGATTCTCTGTTTGCATGTGCTGCACTCGACGAGCTCTGTGTCTGTCCTTGATTTCCTTCCAGTCCAGGTGTATGTCCTCCAGCCAGCCTCGCCCAAGTAAGGAAGGGCCATCTCCTTTGACCACTATGATGGGCAGTTTAAAACACTTTGATGCTTGTACTTGACTCTGACATAAGCAGCTCCCCTTACTTCCACTGGGTGCCCTGTGTAGGTCTCCAACTTAATCTGGACTGGCCTAATGCGGGGGGTTTTAGCAGCTAGAAACATTGTGTGAAACATATTCTCATTCATTACTGTGAGACTGCAGCCAGTGTCTATTTCAAAAGTAACATTTTTCTCATTCAGTTTCATACTCTCAGTATATGGATCAACTTTTCTCAGGTGCACCTCACTCATGCGACCCAGTTTGAAAGTCATGCACTTCAGCGTAAATGTGCCATCTTCTGAGCTATCAGTGTTACTGTCCTCTTGCTTCTCCTGTACTTTGTGTGAACGGTAGTTCGAACTCCGCCCCTTCTCTCTCTTGGCTTCCGCTGTTTTTTTAGTCGATTTCTTCTGTGTGCTCCTGTTACGGCACGCTCTGGCAATGTGCCCTACTTTTCCACAGGCATGACATTTTTCTTGTTTAAACTTACATTCAGATGCTAAGTGTTGTCCTTTACAGCGGTAACACTCCGGCGTAGCTCCCTTGAACGCACCACTCACATGCAAGCCTTTATTTACTCTGAAGCACTTAACTGCAGCAGTAGGATTTTGTAGATCTTGAGCATTTTTGGTTGCTGTCTCTGACGCCACAGCAATTGCCAAAGCTTTATCAAATGTCAAACCTGATTCTGCCAGGAGTCGTCTTTGAATCCGATCATCATTAATCCCACATACGATCCTGTCTCTCAACATCTGCTGCAAGGTGTCGCCGTAGTTACAGTCCTGCGCCAGCCGGCGCAACTCTGCTACATACTCCATCACTGATTCATTAGGCTTGCGGCTTCGGGAATCAAACTTGTACCTTTGTACAATTTCACTTGGCTTTGGGTCAAAGTGGTTCTTTAACAGACGTACCAGCTCGGTGTATGTCTTGTCCTTCGGCTTGTCTGGGCTGAGAAGGTTCCGCATCAAACTGTATGTCGATGCCCCAACGACACTTATGAGTATAGCCCTCTGTCTATCTCCGTCGTCAATATCATTGGCCGCAAAAAACTGTTCCATTATTTCACAATACTCTTCCCATGTTTGATTTTTTTGATCAAACGGTACCAGCGTGCCAATTGTCGCCATTTCTTCTCTCTCCAAGCCCTCTCCTCCTTTCCCAGCCGAAACCACGTCTCCGTCAGTGCCGTCAGCCGCCCCACAGTGTTAGCATTAGCATCCGCTAACCTGACTCGTCGCTCTGCAGGTTGTCGTCCAGTAGGCTTTATCCTCGTCGCCAAAAAGATGTTGCATCGTGAGATTAACCAACTGTCCACAACATCCAAGTTGAATTAAAACTCTTTACTGTGACTTGAGCATAGCATCTTACACGCTCGTGACTGCATACAGGCAACAACTGGGGTACAGCCTACGCTGCTCTAGAGGAGAACTTCTTCCTGTATTTACCTTGCATGCACTCAACAACATGGCATAAGCGCCACCTAGTGGACCCGTGAGAGAGTAGCTCATCACCTTAACATATAACAGGATTAACCCATGTAATTTAGCAGGTAAGTATTAACAATTAAGAATTACAAATAAATGTCAGGATGCCACAGTCTGGTAACAGCAAGGGAGATCCTTCTGTCTGTAAGAATGTTGTTCATACAACTGAAGGCACGCTCACATTCACTGGTAGACACAGCAATGGTATGGACAGCTTTTAGCTGATCTGCTTTCGCTAAGACAACATTTGTGTTGTCTTGTCTGCTCCAAATGCAGAGATTAAACATCTACCCCACTCATGTGGCAACCTCAGTCCCTGATGTGTTTGGGTAGCAAGGGAGTTAACTTTACTGCATACCTTGCACCCAAGCCTTTTGTCCTTACTTATAAGCCACTCATTCTGTGAGCAAAAGTACCTTATTTGGTCATTTGACCAGCAGTCTGGCCATTCTTCTCCTGTGGAGTTATTGTTGATATCGCAGGCAACAGGTGAATCAGAAGCCACTTCTGTGTTAGCAAAAGCGCTACTGCTAACTGGCTGCTCTGCACTTTCAAAATCAATGTCTGTTTGTCCTCCTGTGTCATCATCTTCACCGGGTGCGTCATCAGTCCGGGTTCTCTTTTGGCCCTTTTGGAGCCACGCCAACATTTTGTAAATACGGTAGGTAGGTTCACGTTCACATAACCATCCAAACAAACCAACCGGTAAATCAACTAAATCAACTCTGTTTACAATCAACGCCTGCGAGATCTCTTCTTCTTCGCGTTCTTTCTCTTGCTTTCTGGCACACTCGACTCGCGAGACCTCCTTACGAGTGAACGTCTCGCTAGGGCGGGGGTCGGCAACCCGCAGCTCTAGAGCCGCATGCGGCTCTTTAGCGCTGCCCTAGTGGCTCCCTGGAGCTTTTTCAAAAATGTTTGAAAATGGAAAAAGATGGGGGAGGGAAATATATTTTTTTGTTTTAATATGGTTTTTGTAGGAGAACAAACATGACACAAACATTCTTAACGTTTTCCAATGCTGTAAAAATGTGTAGAATAAATATTAAATTTCAACATTTCTGTAAACGAAGATTTGCGTCATAGCCTGCGACACACGTTTCTATCAGCAGGGCGGGATGCCAGGCAGGTGGCTGTTGGAAACAAACCGCCGGCTGTGTGATGGGCCAAGGATCCCAAAGAGAAAAATAACTGAGGAGAACAGAGGATTCAACGTTTCTTGGACCGAATCATTTGCATTCATTGCCAACGCGGAAGGATTGCCTGAACGTTTGAGAGCTTGCAGTCCTGCGTCAAGATTAAAGTTACATCTTAAATGCCCGATGTTGAGAAGCTGACCAGTGACGTCGGAAAACAAGTCACATTAAACGGGTAAGAACACAATCCTGTCATAGGCACATATTTAGTAACAAAGTGGGCTGTTTTTATAAAGTGATTTCTGATTTTTGTCAGTATATATTTAGAATGACACTTAGGGATATTATTGTGTTTTGTTGCTCAGGCCTGAGGAGAGCTGCGTTGGTTGCCTGTCAAAAGAGAAGAGGATGCTGCTGCGTTTCACCCTTGCACTGACTTGCTTGGCATTTGCACAGAAAGCAAACTTAAACTGTATTAATTTGATTTCATATACTTTATCTTTTCAAAAGGCTGCTGTTTTATTTTTATAAATGTGGGCTGCGTTTTATTGGACTCTGTTTGTTGCCCAGATAAGGGGCACGTTATGCATGTTCCATTATGATTATGTTTTTTCGAATCCTCAAAATAAAAATCACATCAAAAATCTGATTTCTTTATTGCATTTCTTTAATTTCATCAAAGCAATGAATTCATTAATATTGTAATGAAGTTAAACTTGAGGCGGCATCGTACAACAGAGTAGTCACGTGGTGCGTCATTCTCTACAGGATGCACTGCAGGGAAAATAAACATTTTATCATGAAGGCTCATTATGTATTTGTAGCCAACTTAGTCATTTTGATAGTAGGCTAATATAACTAATATAGATACATACAGCATGTGTTGCCTTCATTATAAGGCTTTTAATTTTTTGCGGCTCTTTCAACATTTTGGGTTGCCGACCCCTGCGCTAGGGACAGTGGCGTTGTCATGGCGACACCACTGCATAGCCAAATCGCAAGGAGAGAAAGAGAGTACTATGCACTCATGAGAAGTCCCGGTACGCCGTAAAATGTCCCGGTACGCCAGACATAGGCGGAAATCCCGGGGGGGACACAGGGGACGTATCACCCCCTTCCATAAAGTTGTCCCCCCCAAAAAATCATTGTAAGCACATAAAAACAATTGAATAATAATATAGTCATGTTCAATAAAATTACAACACAAGCGCTGCAAATTATAAACATAAAAACCCTTTTTTTTTTTTTTTTTAAATTGTTGAAACATTGCGACCCCCCTATTTCTCAAAGTGGTTTAGTCCACATGCTGTTTCTAACGCTAAAAGATAGCGGGGCTATCGGCACAGTGTTGCCAACTTAGCGACTTTGTCGATATATCTAGCGACTTTCCAGACCCCCCTAGCGACTTAATTTGTAAAAAGCGACTAGCGACAAATCTAACGACTTTTTCTGGTGATTTAGCGACTCACTGGCACTCAGACTTTGCTGCTGATGGCTGCTGTCTGCCTCGCGAGCCGCGCTTCTCTCTTTCTCTCTCTCTGTCGGGCACAGTGCACAGCCACAAACACCCCGCCCCCCGCGCGAGACAACTCGAGCTCCTCCTCTCCATCTCCACCTCCACCTCCACCTCCACCCCCCCTCCTCCGTCTCATCTAGCGACTTCCGGGACAGCCTCTAGCGACTTTTCTCATTGGAGAGTTGCCAACAGTGTACCGGCAGCTCCGTGTGTCAGCGAATGTGTCATTTAAATGTAGAAGGGATTTTTAATTGTATTTTATTTTTGATTTTTAAGTTGCCATATTTAATGGCGTAGTTGTAATATGTTGTTGTATTTTGTTTGTCAAAAAATACAACACTACAATATAATAATACCACCTAATACCACTGTTGATTTTTCAGTTTGAACACTGAAAAACCTGTATACAGGTAGAATATGCACTGATACACAACAATGCTACAACTACTATTATTACTTTTTTTCTAACATTCAACAGGCTGTGGGCTCAACCCTGCAAGGCAAGTTCCAAAGGAGCAGGGAGAGAGAGGGAGAGAGCTTTTTTTTTTTCATGTCCCCCCCAGGAATTACTCTCTGAAATGTTACTGTTTATTGTCCCCCCCCTCAAATGAAATGGGATTTTCGCCCCTGACGCCAGAGGCTAATATTGAGAAGTGCGGGTACTCCGTACCGGTGAGTACCGGCCCACTTAAAGCACTGCTTCCAAACGTGCTTCAACACCGTACACAGCTATGTGGCTTTCTGAGTCATGCTGTTGTCAAGATGGCTGCGGCTACTTTCATGCCGTTTGCATTTTTCAGAGAGATGTTTCAGGTCTCTGACCCCCGTTGTTGTCCACAGACGTTCAGTGCCAACACTTTGAAAAAGCAAGCAGGGAAAGCAATAAAGAGCATCAATAACTTCACATCCAGCTAGCCAACTGTGTTTGGCTAGCACAGGCGGGAAAAGCCCCGGGTGTAACTCCGTCCACGGTCACTTGCCAGCTGCTGGATTTTTAGGTCTGGTTGGTCCGGTCCAAGCTCCTTAATCAGCTTCTTTTCCTCCGGCGAACGCCTCGTGAAATTATTATTTTGTAACGCATCGACCGAATTTAGTTTTTCTGCTGCCATTGTCTTCTGTCGTGTCTATGTGACTCCGTTTGTATTCGTATGCGAGTGACAGATGCGGTCGCTCGTCTACGCTGTCAGGGGAGTGACTTTGATTGACAGCTATCATCATGAATCAATCTGATTGGATGAAGAATAACAGAAAACACGCTGATTCGCCACGGGCGCAGGAGGAGAATCTTTGAGTAACCAATTAGAGACCACCATGAAGTCACATGGAAGAAAAGTTTAAGAACATACAATACACACTCAATTGGCCGGCGTCCCTCGCCATTGAAACATATGTATTTCGGTTTGCACAAAAAACAACTCTGAATAAACCCAGTATAGGATGGGAAGGCTTGAAAAATTACACATTTTACACACAGTAAACATTTTATGAGTGCACACATGTGATAATTACTTTTTATTACGTAATTTATGTGTACTGTGTCTATATTTTTTTCCTGTAATTTTAATGGGGGCGGCGCCCTAGCGCCCCCTATTGACAAGCCGCCACTGGCTGAGGATGTAACTGAATCTGATCCACAGGGAGCCACTGACACTTTGGAAATAACAGCTCCAGAGTCACAACAAGAAAACTCTGTGGGTAACATTGAGGATCCATCAAAACGATACATATTCTTGGAAAGTAGATTTGATGATTTGAGTACAGAGACCAATTTATGTGGGGTTGATCGACATGAACATGGACATAATATGTTTTTGGACACTAAATCAGATAACTCTGTTGTGATAAAGCAGCAAAATTCCACTACAACTTAAAAATTATATCTTTAGAATCTGAGCAAGATGACTCCTGTTCTGCTGAGGTTAAAGGACACGAGGAAAGATGTTACGCATCCTTGGAAAGTGAAGACTCTGAGCACCAAAGAGCTACCTCCTCCTCTGAAAATTTAGCCCCAGAGTCAGAAAAAGAGGAGAACCTTGCTGCTCATGTTGACCAACACGAGCAAACATGTGAAATGTTTTTCGATACATCTGATGAACTCATTATGAACTATGGAGAGCTGTCGACACCTTGGAAATGGCAGCTCCAGAGTTTGAATGTGAAGAGACTTTTGAAGTTGAGTTTGAACAGCATGATCAACGACATACCCCATCAGTGGGTATGACAGAACCTGAAGGGCGAAAATTAAACCTTTGAAACCCCAAGACCCAACCTGACCTTGGACTAAGTCTGGAGACCGTCAACAGCTGGAGACTCCAACTACTGAAACTTATCAAGGCAGAGTATGTGGGTTAGATGTGCCAAAGGCTTACTAAAAGCTGCTATGTATGCTGGCTTTGCCACTCTGACTGTGCTGCTTCAGTTCTTACGTGATGACTCAATTAATCCCAATGACCTCCAGATCCCCAAATTTCATACTAATTTGCCTGTGGACTGCTGCAACCTTTCAGCACTATCAGCCTGGAGGACCTGTTCCCTTCTAAACAAGTCCTCCCCCAGTCCAGATACAAACATGCTGAATGAATAAGTGAATGTAAATATAAAAGATAGAGATAGATCAAACATTGCTGATGTGATCTCAGGTCAGCCTTTCTGTTGCTTTTCCATGGATACTCCAACCTCTGTCAGTTTTTCTTCCGGGTTGCTCCGGTTTTAAACTGTTAAAAAAATAAATAAATGCTTGACAGATTGTTGTTGATTGGTGGTAGTTAGTCTATATTGTTCATATGTGTTCATCAAATCAAATCAACTTTATTTATAGATGCCTTTCATGCCCTCAGGCAACACAAAAGTGCTTTACATTAAAAAAAAAATAAAATATGCACATTAAAACAAATTAAAAGCCATCACACACCCCAAGCCACCGCCTCCGCCCATTACCCCCCCCCCCCCCCCCCCCCCCCCTGCAACCACAAACTAACTAAACTCCCTCTTTTTTGTCTCTTAAAAAAGGAGGATAAATACTCTATTTAGATAAATAAATATCAAAACAAATATCCAAAACACCTGGCTTGGCACTGCTGTGAAAGATAATTTGGGGATCTATTCACCCAAGGCCGGCCACTCACATCCAGAGAGGCCATCACCGCAGCACCCCCAGGGCAGGCCAGGGTCCAGACCAGGGTCCATGCCAGGGCCCAGACCGGCTCCAGACCAGGGTCCAGACCAGGGTCC
>JAGFBZ010002490.1:0-57854 GCA_018398805.1 Hirundichthys speculiger
ATGATGTCATAATTTCCTGTTATCGCCTGATAATTATCGGCCCAATAATTATCGTGGACCCCCAGTATCTCCTCTTTCAATCAGGTCAGTCAGCGCTGCTGCACTGCCTAAATCACGACCAGAGAACTTTAACACCGTTGCTTAAAGTGAAGAATTAATGAAAAACTGCGTCTCCAGTCATTTTGCTTACTTTTCGTGTCACTTGTCATCCATCTGTAATACACCACTGGCAGGAATGTTGGGGTTGAGAGTGCTAATTTAGATTTTCCAACAGGATGACAGGTGAATTGAAGTGTTTTTGTGTGTGTTTATTTGATCAGGATGGGCTGTGGAGCTCTGGACTACAGGCAGCAGTCTCAGCTGAAGGAGCTGAGAACAGGCGGCATGTCTGTTTCCACTCAGGTCATCCCTGATTCCAGCCAGATGGACACGTTTGAGCAGGTCAGTGCCGGCCAGTGCGTTCCAGCTGTTCTGGTGCCCTGTTGCCCTTAAAATGAGTTCCAGTGAAGTAGTTCATGACTGGTGGGATTGTGAGGCATCATCTGAAGATATTCAAGACGACGTCTCTCTTCACTGTTCTGTTTCTGATGTTTCCTGATTCAGGGGGTCCTCCTGTCCTCCTCCTGCCTGGAAAGAAACCTCCCTCACATGTTCCAGCTGTGGAGCGACATCTTCAGCAGGTAAGTAAAGCTCAGTTTTCCCGGAGCGTCCCGGCGACGCAGGTGCAACCCGCCCGTTCCTGCAGGTGGAGCAACGGTTGCCGTTCTTGTTCCGTCTCCTCATTTAGCCCCCGCTTTGACAACGAGGAGCGGCTCAGAGTGCTGGTGATGATGGCCGCTCAGGAACTGGCCAACGGCATCTCTTACTCCGGTCACATGTACGCCATGACCCGAGCGGGACGCCACCTCACGCCAGCGGGGGACCTTCAGGAGACCTTCGGCGGGATGGATCAGGTATCGGTGTTTGCCAGCACTCAGCCGTGGATCATAACGTGATGTTTGGAGGTGACGTTTTAACGGCCATGTTGTTTAAACTCAAAGGTGAAGTTCATGAAGAGGATAGCGGAGATGCCAGACCTCAGCAGCGTCATCCGAACGTTACCCCGAATCAAAAAGCACCTCCTCAACCCCGACAACATGAGGTGAGGCGGATCTGGAGCCACGTGTTTGAATCGTCTCTGAGCCAAACAGACAGGTCACCTTTCATCCAGCGTTTGCTGCTTCGTCCGTATCCTCACAGGTGCGCCATCAACGCAACCCCACAAAAGATGTCCGACTCTGCAGCGCAGCTGGAGAGCTTCATGAAGGACGTCGCCGAGAACAGAAGAGAACGCAAAACTGTCAGGACAAACATCCTTCGGGTAAGTTTGCACGAGCGGGCCGCGGTGTTATCTCTTTAAACTGAAAAAACTAGGGCTGGGCAAGTTAACGCGTTATTATCGCGTTAACTCATTAGTTTGTTATTTTATCGCGCGGTAACGCATGTTGTTCACATGCTTTTGTTTTGAAAAGTCTGTTACTGGCTGCTGCAGAACTGGAAGAGAATTGGCAGGTAAACAAGGAAAAGCTAAAACAGACATGGAGAACAGTAAAAATCAGTGAACTTTACAGTTCAGGTAGCAACTCAGGTAGCAATATTAACAATTCTGTCTGAAAAAAAAAATTCTGGACTGCAACAAAACTTTGGCGTCATTCCTCCATGTTCCATCAGATCTGCTCCATGTGTTCACTGTCCTGCTGTTCTCTAGCTGGTTACTGCAGTGCGGCTCCATCTAGTGGTACAGATGTGTAATGACAACAGAAAGTCCAGTCCTCCATTATAAAACTAATTCAGTTCTGTGGCCCGTTTTTTCATTTCATATTTTTGATCCAAGTCTAAAATTGAAATAATCCAACACAAAAAAAAAACAGGCTTTTTTCCGTTTTTTTTTTGTGTTGGATTAAAAAACAAAAAAACGTAATAAAATGTCACTTTTTAATTTTTTAAATTTTTGAATGACAGTTGAAAATGATATAAATGGATTGGTATAGTTACTGAACTTTAACATGGACATTTTCATTTTAAAGTTCTTCCAGACGAAGGATTTGTCAGAAACAAGGTTATTTGTAACAACTGACAAGTTGAACTCCCCGTTAAAAGTTTCTGCTGTTACCTCAGAAATTACCTGTTTTAATGTTCTGATTGTGCTGAGACACAATCATTTTGTTGGATTTTGTGTGTAGATGTTTTTTTTTTTTTTTTTTTAATAAAACAGGATGACATTAATGCCCTGGCAGTGGCAATAAGCTTTATTTTATTTAACATTTTTTAAGATGAGATTTAAACTAAATATGTGTTACTGACAAGTGCTGATGTTAAAAGTGTTTGAACAACAAATGTTATGAATTCATTATTTGATTTTTTTGTATACAATGCAATTAATCGTGATTAATCAGGGAAATAATGCAATTAATCATGATTAAAAATTTTAATCGTTGCCCAGCCCTAATAAAAACAGAAATGGTTTTGCTAATTTTTGTGTTGTTTTTTTTTTCTCTCTTTTATCAAAGAAACCACTCGATCCTTCGGATGACTCTGGACCGAGCAGGAAACTTATAACCGTGAGTTCAGTCTCGTTCATGTCCCAAAGTTACTGAAAACTGCAGAACAAGCTTGATTTAAAAGTCTTTTTTTACCCTTATACATGCCTGTCGTTCACATACAGTCAGTTTTGTTTTCACCCTTTAATTTAGATCTGTTTTCCTCCTCATTTTTATTTTCGATATCCCCGTTTGTGCTCGAACACTTTACAGGAGCCGAACTTCCAGCCTTGCCAGATGAAAACCTTCTTCCAGATGCCGTTCCCGGTCAACTTTGTGAGCGAGTGCGTGCGCGCCGTGCCCTTCTCCCACCAGGATTATGCCAGGTAGGTCGATGAGAGCTTGTAAAGGATGGATTATTTTACTTCTCAAAAGCGATATTAATTAATTCCTTCTGATAACTTATTTTTAATAACGGGTGTCTTCAGTGTGTTCTCCTCTTCAGTCAATTTTTACATTAAACCTCTCATAATTCTTTTGTCGTCCCTTTTGAAGCAGCTTTTATTTTATTTTATTTTCACCATTGCTTGTTCTGTCCCCCTCCTCAGTTTGTGTATCTTGGCGAGAATGATGACGGCAAAATTCCTCCACGGAGAGATTCGGGAGAAAGGCGGGGCCTATGGGGGCGGGGCAAGGATGGGAGGAGGCGGTCTCTTCTCCTTCTACTCTTACAGGTGGGCGGCAGCTCATATATTTAAACTGGTGCTACTTTTGAAACCACATATTTGATACAATTAACCATTCAGTTTTAATAAATAAATTAGAACAATACAGCATCATAGGAGTTGCAGGAAATTGGATAAAAAGTTATCGTACAGAAAGGGTTTAAACTGGTGCTACTTTTGAAACCACATATTTGATACAATTAACCATTCAGTTTTAATAAATAAATTAGAACAATACAGCATCATAGGAGTTGCAGGAAATTGGATAAAAAGTTATCGTACAGAAAGGGTCCAATATGTGAAAAAGGGTAATCACACATCTGAATATCTTGGCATTGCTTGTGGTGTCCCCCAAGGGGCAGTGTTGGGCCCCAAATTGTTTAACATGTATATCAGTAACATTTTTAATGTATCCAAATCACTAAAATTAATATTATTTGCTGATGATATAAACATTTTCTATAGCAGCGACAACTATAATAAACTTATACTGTAAACGTAAACTGTAAAAATGGACAGAAACAAATTATCATTAAGTTTGACCTCACTCTTATGTCTCTTGTGTGTCCGAGGGATCCAAACTCAGTGCAGACATTGTCTGCTTTCCGTAAAGGCATCGACTGGGCGAAGTCGGGACAGTTCACCCAACAAGACATCGACGAGGCCAAGCTGTCGGTCTTCTCAGCGGTGGACTCACCTGTGGCCCCCGCGGACAAAGGTGAGACTCTCATCCTTCATTTTCACATCAGAGTCTAGTCGTTTCTGCACACCCAGGACCTGTTGGACAGTTTTATTTTTTTGCCTCTTGGGTTTTGTTTCTGCTCATCCACACTGATGCTTTCCTGAACTTCAGAGTCAGTGATAGTTTGATTATGTCTAATTCGATTGTTTGGGTAGCCATCTTTAATAACGCACCGCCGTTTGTCTGCGCTGCAGGAATGGGTCGATTCCTCAGTGGGATCACAGATGAAATGAAGCAGAGCCACAGAGAGAGGCTGTTCGCCGTCGATCACAGACAGCTGGTGGACGTGGCTGAAAGGTAAAACCATGCTTTTGCTCTATAGCTTCCTTGTGGAGCTGCAAGGTTGAGGCAACAGGATGGAAGAATTGAGAAATGCACAAAGAAGAGAAGAAGATGAAAACTAAAACAAATGTTTTCTTGCAGGTACCTCAGCGTTGGTCAGAGGACGTGTGGCGTTGCCATCCTCGGTCCAGAGAACGATCTAATCAAAAAAGATCCCTCATGGGTCTTAAAGTAGTACAGTTGGTAGGTATTTTATAACTGAACACAAGCGCACAATATAAAGGCTCAGAAAATGGACTGATCAGTGACATTTCAGACATTCAGATAAATACTTTGGTCTCACACTGTGTACATATTCACGGAAAATAACGGTTCTGTTTTTGTGAAGTGCAATCATTTAGAGTTCTGTCATTAAAAATGGATTGTCATCATCGGCTGGTTTTTTATGGGATTTTTTTCTTTGCACTTTTAATTGAATCGAACCCCTGGCTTTGGCAATAAAAACTAGGGCTGGGCAAGTTAATGCGTTATTATTGCGTTACGCATTCATTTATTAACGCCGACGCCGAAGTCTGTTACTGGCTGCTGCAGAACCGGAAAACAGTAAACATGAGGAAAAGCTAAAACAGACATGGAGAACAGTAAAAATCAGTGAACTTTACAGTTCAGGTAGCAACTCAGGTAGCAATATTAACAATTCTGTCTGAAAAAGAAAATTCAGGACCGCAACAAAACTTTGGCGTCATTCTTCAATGTTCCATCAGATCTGCTCCATGTGTTCACTGCTGGTTACTGCAGTGCAGCTCCATCTAGTGGCACAGATGTGAAATGACAACAGAAAGTCCAGTCCTCCATTATAAAAAAAATTCAGTTCTGTGGCCCGTTTTTTTAATTTCATATTTTTGATCCAAGTCTAAAATTGAAATATAAAAAAAAACTGGCTTTTTTCCCTCGTTTTTTTTGTGTTAGATTAAAAAACAAAAAAACTTAATAAAATGTCACTTTTTAATTTAAAAAAAAAAATTTTGATTGTCAATTGAAAATGGAAAGAATGATTGATACACAGAAGTTACTGAACTTTAACATGGACATTTTCATTTTAAAGTTCTCCCAGATGGAGGATTCAACAGAAACAAGGTTATTTGTAACAACTGCCTGACATTAATGTCCTGGCAGTGGCAATAAGCTTTATTTTATTTTACCATTTTCTAAGATGAGATTTACACTAAATTTGTGTTACTGACAAGTGCTGATGTTAAAAGTGTTTGAACAACAAATGTTATGGCACTTTAGTTCATATGGCAGCAGAACATTTAAATAAAAGTGCATTTTACACTACTTTTGAATTCATTATTTGATTTCGCGTATACAATGCGATTAATCGCGAATAAAAATTGTAATCGTTGCCCAGCCCTAATAAAAACACTAAAGAAGTACTTAGCTGCCAGCATGAACCGTTCCCTGCCACTCGGCGTAAATGTGACTTTTGTTTGTTCGCCCGTTTGACTTGTTGCCTCTTCAAACACGGATCCAAAGAGCAGCTTCACTGAGTTTTGAGCTCTTAATCTCAGTTAGAACCATGAAGTCACACAAAAAAAACACACACACAAAAAAAAAAACAAACTCAGTATTTCCACACAACAAACACTTTATTTACTCTGACTGGGACACTTGCATCACGTAGCGTTTAACGTCGGGCAGTTTCAGACGGACATCGTACACGACAGCTCGCGGGACTGCACTCACAGACGACCACTAGCAGAAAGCCGAGCACGGACACGAGCAGCGAAGGCAACAAACACGACATTCACGCACAGCCAGCGGTTGACGGCGCACACGACCAGCTCGTCCAGGGGGCGCCGTTCAACAAGTCTTCCATCAGGTTTCCGGATAGTCGATTCGCTCTTTAAAAGAATCTTCAGGAGGTTACGTTAGCTGTGCAGCTCAGAAGTGCGGTAGAAAACACTGTGATGATAAAAGCTGGAGCGCGTCAGCCAGTGCGACTGTGCTCGTGCAACACGGATGTTTGGCCAGCGTGGTAATTAAAAAATAAAATGATATACAGATATAGCTACATTCGTCTGAGACTACAACTTACATACTTACAGTACACGAGGAGTGCATATATATTCTATAGATATATATATATTTTTTTTGTTATAACTTTGGGGATCTAGAAAGTACGATGTTAGTCGTGAGTTTCTTTAAATTAGACGACTCTTTCCAAATAACCATCTCCATGTTAATCTGGTCTAAAATATAGATCATCCTCTCTGAAAAGTGCCATGACTGTGGAATATATCTCTTTTAAAGTGACCTACTGCCTGTTTAAACCCTACCAGACCGTATCTGCAGCCAGCCGGTGGTCGATTATAATCACTAATGTGAGCACCCGTCACAGGTTTGTGAAGCTGGTTTATTGTGGGGGGGAGGGGGGTGGATCTCTGTTCGGGGGGGCGCTCAGATGGCAGCCAAGGCGTCGCTGTCCTTGGGCCGGACCCGGTCACGTGCTCCAGCTGCCCGGAGTCCGAGACGTCGTAGCTCGTCTTGTACTTGGCCAGGATTTTCATGAGGGGGCGGAGCTTCAGCCACCACTGCTCCTTCGGGATCCTGTGGCTGGAAGGGTGAAAGTTTGAAGATGAGGTTGATGAAGATGAACGAGCCAGACCTAGGTTTAGTCCTTCAGATTAAAATAAATAAATAAATAAAAAATCTCTTACACAAAGTCGGTCTCCTCCCGGAGCTGCGCCACCGGCTGGAAGATCATGGCTCTGCGGCGCATCCCCAACAGGCAGGCGGTGTCCTCCGAGTTGGCAAACACCCCTCCCTGTGGTGAAGAGAAACTCTGCTCTTTAACGCTGATAGGGCGAGCGATACACTAATCTCACGATCGATACATAATCAATACTTACAATACATTGACATCATTTTCTGAAAGATTTTAAAGGAACAAAGTGATTTTGGTGACATCTTGTGAGTGTTCCAATGACTTTGTTTGAATTAATTGAACTGAAAGCATCAATTCCACATTATATGTCTGACAGGCAGCTTGCAAATGCTGGACAAAATGAATAAAAGATTTGTTGAGAAAAATAGTTTCATTTATTTAAACAGTGCAAATTAACACAGTCCTTAACGCAGGAGCAGCAAGTTTGTCCGACCTAGCAACAGTAACTAGGAAGGGGGCGGCGCTAACCGAAAGGTCAATTGTTGCCTGAAAGCTTTTAAAGGTGGGACACGGGGGTTTTGAAAGAAGCTTAGAATATCGATACCCGCGGCTGAAAAATTGATACTCGATAAAATATCGCAGAATCGATAAAATCGCTCAGCTCTACCGCTGAGACAACATGCTCAGAGAGAAGATCACGCGTAAACGGCACCAAACCAAGCTGGGCTCACCTCCTTTGTAGGACTCCTTGAGCGTCCGCGTGATCCACTGAATGGCTTTAGCTGCAACTTTGGTGCCAAAGTTCCTGTCGAAAGGAGATGGAGCTCCTCCCTGCGAAAATCAGGACACGAACACCTGTTTAGTTCTCGCTTATTAACAGCTTTTATTTCAAAAACTGCATTTCCTTCTGTCTCTGACCTGCTGCATGTGGCCGAGGATGTTCTTCCTGCAGTCGAAGACGCCTTTGCCTTCCTCGGAGTACAGCTGGTAGATGAAGTCGGTGGTGAAGTTCTCGTTGCAGCTCTCGTTTCTGAGACGCACAACGAAAGTTAATCGCCGCGCTGTTCGGACCTTGCACAGAGCTCGTGATGTCTGAGGTGGGACTAAAATGGATGGGAGTGTTATATTATCAGTCCGTGGAAGTGCCTTTCCCCCGGCGCTGCAGACACACACTCGCTATGCACCACTGTGTTTCGGGGGCGTCTCGTAATAAATAACCACCGGCGCCGACTCTCAATGTCACCTAGGCTCCGTTCGAAATAAAACATTTGTCCTATTTCCACAGACCTCTGTCCTGCTGGGAGCAGTTTAAAGAGCACGGTGGTGCAGAGGACGGAAATAAACGCAACAAAATCTGTAGATGGCAAAAATACAGAAACACTTCATGTTTTTATGTTCCTTGCTGATGATCACGGATTGGAAGCATTCGTAACAAAAAATCCAGTTTGAACAGTTCAGTAAAGTAAAAGCAGGATCTTTAAAATGTACGTAAAACACACACAACTGTGAAACTCACCGGAGCACCAAGCCTCTCTGGATGCTCGTCTTCATCTTCTGCGTCAGATGTTCGACGTTGGCCTGAAACACAGCAAAGCCACGCGTGAAACCAGAGCGATGGCGGCCTGCAACCGGCGCCAGCAGCCGAGTCTCGTACTCGTCCGTGTCGTCACTCCACAGGATGGAGAGAGACGGAGAGAGAGAGGTGCAGGGTAACATTTGCACCAGCAGGGGGCGCCAGATCTGCTCTTTTATACCCCTGAAACAGAGTTCCTTTTCAATGTCTAAAGAGCTATTATGTGTATTTACCCCAATATTTTTGGCCACTGCAGTTTTTAAAACCTTTTGCACCAGGCACCACTGACATGAAACAAGATTAAATACATCTTTGCCACATCGACGTAGTCAATTACTAAATAAATGCTAAACCTGCAAGAAGAATTATTGCACGGACGTTAAGGACATTATTCCATTTAATAAAGCTGTTGTAGCACGCATGGACGGCTACATACTTACCGATAGAACGTTGTGATTACTGTATTGTGTGCAGAACATTAATGTAGTTGCACTGAACAATTGTTTTTTTTACAAAATATGTTTTTTCAAGTTGTTTGCAAAATTTGAAAAATAAGAGTTCTGTATTTTAACTGCAACTATCATTCTGATTCCTTCATTTAATCAGAATCACGAGTGCTACCTCTTTGTAAATAGTATCATTTTATGAGGCCATGCAAACCTGTATTAATACTAGTGTAGATATGAATTTTTCTACAATATTCACTCCTCGTGACAGTAAAATAGGTCATTCTAAGACAATTTACTGCAGCAATTCCTCTCTAAATGATTAGAAAATGTGGTTAACACCCAGTTGTGCCTTCAAAAAAAATACAGTGATACACCGTGAAACCGTAAAATAATTTTGAAAAATACCGTGATATAAATTTTTGGTCATACCGCCCAGCACTAGGTTCTTGTGTGGCCATGTGACCACAACAAATACAGACGGTCCTGCCGTCTCTCGTCACCTGATGGGATCTGTTTGTTATGGAAAGAATGATGCGGCTCAGACGTTATTAATAAGTTGCTACATGTGCACGGCTTTAATCTGGGTCACCTACGTGCTCCTGACACGTCCAGGCTGAGCTAGTGATGCACTGACCGGAGCTGCAGCCGAGCTCACGTGATCAGACAGGGGTAATCTGTCCTGCTCCGTCGGGGGGGTGGGGGGGAGTTCGAACTGGACTAACATACCAAACAGCTGAATGTTGGAAACCGAACCCTGAAACTAAAGATTTGAATGGTGTGGGTGTTTCTGACCGACCTGCAGGTCACGGATGTCAAACGGCTCCTCGTAGATGTAGACGGTGTCGGCGCCCGCGGCCAGGCCACCAACGGTAGCCAGGTAGCCGCAGTAGCCGCCCATGGTCTCGATGATGAAGACCCGGCGCTTGGTGCCGCTGGCCGACTGCTTGATGCGGTCGCATGTCTGATCCGTACACACAGATTTCACGGTTACTCAATTAAAAACTGGTGGATCTGTTCCAGCATGCAGCCTCAAGCCCCAACTTAAATATGATCGTCTCAAACTTGGTGTCATGAATATTTGGGGAGGCCGCCGTTTCTTGAAACAAGATGGTGCAACTCAACATTGGGGATCATTTTCAAACTGAAAGGCGATCAAATCGCAACAGCTCTACGTTAAAATAGCAGATCTTTCCAGAGATGCACAGGTGGACACGTAAGTCACTTCAGTAGCAGAAACACTGAAGGCCTCCTGATGGATCACATGGCCTCAGTGTGCTGTGCATTTAAATCTAAACGGCATGTTTCATGAGTGCTTAGCATGCATTAAGTAATTACAAATAACACATTAAAACCACATATTTAATAACTGTGTGCAGCTTTGTCTCAAAGATCTGAGCATCTCTAAGTAGACGGAGAAGCTCATTTGTGGAGGCAGTCTGTAAACACTCATTGAATCAAGATTTGTGAGTCGGTCGACCTGTGAATCTCTAATCAGATCACTGCATCGTTCTGATTGGCTGACCCCCCCCCCTATGTGAAACCAAGTGTGAGGCTCATAAACAGAAGAACTGAAACAATCTCGTGCAGACTTGACCAGCACACAACTGCTTTGTTAGTGCGGTGCGAGAGCAACATGCACGCTCAGACTGCAGTTTTACTTCTGCACGCTTATTCTGAAGTGAGCAGGACCAACTGAGGGTCATGTTGTCATCTTTGCAGCTTCATTTCACTTGCACTTGCAACTTTGAAATGATAATATACCAGTAGTCTTAGGCTTTACAGCAGGGGTGTCAGACTCATTTTCACTGAGGGCCACATCAGCATCATGGCTGCCCTCGAAGGGCCAGATTGACAGCATGAATGTAACAAAATGTAATGTAAATCAAAATAAAATTAAACTACTCCTTATTATAAATGTTAAATAGTGGTTTCTGTATTTATTATGTAAATCTTGTTTCAAATATTTATGTCATTATTATATTAAACTCAGGGTTTGTGGTTGTAAGAGTATCCATTACTTTGGTTTCAAAAGCAGTTCTTTGTTTTTCTTGCAGGCTAAATTTAGCATACTTAGCTTCGTGTTTGCTGTCAAAATGCAGACGTACATTAAACTCTTTCATGACTGACACACATTACAAAAAAGTTATACTTTTGTGCATCAATTTTTCTTATCTTGGACATGTTGGGGTTAGTTAGTAAAAGGTTTTTTCTTAAGTCCATCAGTTCTGAAAAATCATCTTGCTCATAGCTGCTCTTCAGATCCTTGTGGGTAACGAACGAATAACAAAATGCATGATGGGAGATGTAGTTTGTCAATATGTGCTTTAAAGCTTTGTAAGCTTACTTTAAGTTTTAAAATATTGGTTTAAAATTTAAGCCAATAATGCTCAAGCTCTCAAGGGCCACATAAAACGACGTGACGGGCCACATTTGGCCGGCGGGCTTTAAAGTAAAAGCCACCACAGATTACTCTTTTAATTATTTGTGAATAAAGAAAAATGAAACCCTCAACATGAACTCTCATTGCATATCCCAGAGACATTTTAACAACTCACAGTAGCTTCTTCTTAGTGCGAGTTACCGTTGCAGATGTTCTGCAGCCATAACGTCCCCGTCTTTGACTGTTCCCTTACCTCCACGATGGCGTTGAGTGACGTGTCAGCTCCGATACTGTGGTCAGTGCCGGGCACATTGTTACTAATGGTGGCAGGCAGCATGCACATCGGGATGCAAAACTCCTCGTAGCTGGCCCGGGCCTCGTAGAGCTGCAGTATGGACTCAAAGGCCTGATGGTGGCGGCCGTAAAAAAGCGGTTAGACCACTAGGGGGAAGCCTGCGTCTCTGTGTGCGCTCGTCTGACAGGTTAGTTTTTTTTTGTTTGTTTTTTTTACAGGCTGCGTCACGGCGCCCCCCGGGGCTCCCTCATCTTGTATCCTTCGTTACTGTGGCAGCCGATGTGTTGGGTTGAAACTGAGCCGTGTCGATGCTACATACAGTAGTCGCTGCAGGCCAGTATGTGCTGTTTATACAAAACATCCGTCTATCTATTTTCTGTTCCTGAACCCTGCTCACCCCGTTTAGGGTTGGCGGAGGGTATGATGCCTATCCTATGCCTATTGTCATCAGGGCAAGAGACAAGGGTACAACACAGATACAACCACTAATGGTCAATGAACTGGTTTCTGAACTACGGGAGGGACCCAAAGTACCAAAACAACCACTGTAGCATTGAGAGAACATGCAAACTATTGATGCAAGTTCAAAACTGAGGAACGAAGGATACAAGAAAAGGCAGACCCTCCAGACTGGGACCGTGACCTGCTATACTGGTTGGCTCTCTCCAGGGGACTGGGGTAGTGGCTTCTTAATAGCTGAGAGGGAATAGGATGGGGGGCGGGGGGTCGGGTTCATTGTGGCCTGGCATGTGACGGCGTTGACGCGACAAGATAAAAACTTGAGAGCGACTCCTGAGGTTCTGAGCGATGTTTCCATTTATGTCTGAAGATGGGAAGCTCTTCCTCGGCTCGGAGCTTTAGCCAGACGCGCAAAATGCTTGTAGCTGACCAGCTCAACTTGCTCCAACCTTACCAGCTCTGTCTCATTCGGAGGAGAAAAGGGCGAGCAGGGTGTCCTTGTTGGACTGAACCAAACCCACGTCCACTCATCTGCTGTTTACCAAACACGTGCACACACATACACAGTGTGGGCTGCAGGACACGCACCAGAAACATGCAACACTCACGTCACTGCACGCCCCGCCACTTACCTGGAAGTTCTGCTGACCAGCTCGCCTCCAGAGACAAGCAGCCACAGTTTTCTGCTATAAACAGCTTTTTCTGCTAGTTGGGTGGCGGCAACTCCCAGTTCAGCGCGGTGAACCATAGAAGGTTATATGGACACGTGAATGTTTCAGCCTACCGACATTTAGGAATATTGATGCATGCTTTCAGAAGCGTGAGAGCAAAAGCAGTTCCTTCAGTTTAGGTCCAACCGGGGTTAGCGGTTAAGCGGGAAGCCTGGCTGTTTTTGCACAAATGCTGCTAAATCTCTCAGCTGTTTTCCACTTTTAAAGCAATCACTAACCAAACCGGGAGGACTGCTTCATGTGCTTATGCTGCATTATTCAAATCGCATGCTTCTGTGCATCCTTGATGGCCAAAAGGATTTAGCTCCGTCACGGCACAAGTCCGACAGGCCAATGGAAATGATGAAATATACACGTCTGTTTGTATTTGTAGATTAAAGCAAACATTAAAGCAGTGTAGTGTAATTTTTTCACATTAAAATTACAGTTTCAATGTCCTTCTGATGTTTCCTCGACTTAAATCGGGGTGAATGGGACCCTACCACTGACAGAACGCTCGGCCAGATTGGACTAGCACTCAGTAACTTTGTGGTTCGGCCCGGCTGACTCTCGTGAGAGCACGTATGCTGTTACAGCAACAGTAACACCTCTGCTAGCCATATCTTTTAGCCAGAGGCTAGCCAGCTAGCCATATCTGTTAGGCAGAGGCTAGCCAGCTCACTATATCTGTTATGGCTAGCCATATGTGTTAGTCAGAGGAAAACTGGCTAGCCATATCTGTTAGGCAGAGGCTAGCCGGCTCGCCATATATGTTAGCCAGAGGCTAGCCAGCTCGCCATTTCTGTTAGCCAGAGGCTAGCCGGATAGCCATATCTGGTAGCCAGAGGCTAGCCGGCTCGCCATATCTGTTAGGCAGATGCTAGCCAGTTAGCTATATCTGTTAGGCAGAGACTAGCCGGTTTGCCATATGGGTTAGCCAGAGGCTAGCCGGCTAGCCATATTGTCAGCCAGAGGCTTGCCGGCTCTCCATATCCGTTAGCCAGAGGCTAGCCGGCTCGCCATATATGTTAGCCAGAGGCTAGCCGGCTCTCTGATATGGCTACTGGCTCACTATATCTGTTAGGCAGAGGCTAGCCGGCTCACCATATCTGTTAGCCAGAGGCTAGCCCGCTCACCATATCTGTTAGGCAGATGCTAGCCGGTTAGCTATATCTGTTAGGCAGAGGCTAGCCGGTTTGCCATATATGTTAGCCAGAGGCTAGCCAGCTAGCCATATTGTCAGCCAGAGGCTTGCCGGCTTGCCATATCTGTTAGGCAGAGGCTAGCCGGCTAGCCATATATGTTAGCCAGAGGCTAGCCGGCTCGCCATATACGTTAGCCAGAGGCTAGCCGGCTCTCTGTGGGTGAAGGAACCAAAGATGACCAGGCTGGCGGAAGCAAAGAAGAAAGTTTCTCAGAAAAAATCCAGAGCGTTAGCCTGTTGAGCGAAGCGCCACACTCTGCTTGTCATCGTGTGGAAGCAAGCCGTCAGTCAGCGCAGCCCCAGACTCCGGCGGACTGTTCGGTGTGCGACTGCCACACCTACAAGCACACACATGCACTCCAACCCGGCCACACTTACATCTCCAATGGCGTTCAGAGCCGTGTCTGAGCCAATGCTGAGATCTGAACCCGGTATGTTATTGGACACAGTGGCAGGGACCATGACCATGGGCACACAGAGCTCAGGGTATTGGTCCCGTGCAGAGGAAAGCTCCAGCAATCCCACGTAGGCCTGCAGCAGTGAGAGCCAGCGTCTTATTGGTCGTGATTGAGGAGGCACACACACAAATGGCAGACTTGTCTTCACAGCAGACACTGGGCAACACAACACAGGTGAATTTAGAGGGGAAGACCAGTCATGGTGGGAAGCACATGGATACGAAGGTTTGCCCGTCACAGAATGACGAACTGCATCAATTCACCTGCAGTCTCAAAGCCACGTGTTTGATTAATCTTCATCACTGACGCACATTTAATTTCGCGCCTGGTTTCCACTGGTTCCCGAGAAAAATGAGCACTTGAGCTTCTGCTCGAGTAAATTTCTACAGGATAGCTGTTCTGCTAATTGAGGCAATTTTAAAGACGAGAAAATTATTTAACCAATTGCATCAGTTTCGTCTTCAGTCTGAAGACACTGAGGACTGTAATGTCTTCAGGATGTCAGGACAAAGATTTGCTATGGGGGGCTCGGGCGTAGGCGGGGCCTGTTGATGGTAGAAATGCAGCGACAGAATCTGAGGCAGCAATGGGACAAACAAAGGTCGGGGGGGGTGTACTGGTGGGAGAAGCCAACAGGAGAGAGCCAAGCCACTCATGACGATGAGACACAGACAGGACGTTGATGTTGCGGCTGTTCACATTAAAAGACAAACATGAAGAAAGTAATTTTCTTTTTTTTGGCCAAGCTGCAAATACGGCAAACTAAACTGGCACCTTAATAGCATCAGACTTGTGGAGACCGCATCGCCTGAGTCACAGCGACTAGGGGTGAGTCTTGGCAAGGACCTCGCAATACGATATGTATCATGATACTTGGGTGACAATACGATATCATCACGATATATTGCGATATTCTACCCAGTTAATATCAAAATTAAAAGTAGAGATGAAAAATCAAGTTGCTGTATATGTTCATCAGATGATATTGATCATTCAGAGGACAAATTGAGTCAAAACTATTCACAATATATTCATGTAGTATTCATAATGCGTCTAATACATGAATTCTCCTAAAAGATCGCTATTAGGAGCTGAAAAATCGATATTATATCGGGCGGCCGAAAATCGCGATATATAACCAAATCAATTTTTTTTCACACCCCTAACGAGCGCTGACTTAATGCAAAAGCATCCAACAGCTGAGATGGGCCTGTGCAATGGTGTCCAGTTTCAGTACTGGTCTGCCCCCCTGGGGATCAGAGCAGGGCCGGGACCAAACACATCTAGCCATGCGTACCTCTCACTAGTAGCAGGGAGGATAGGCTAAAGGCAAAGCGCTTGGCCAGAAATGGGACAGAAAATGATTGAGTCTTCAGGAACTCTTTTCAGCTGGATTTATTTCATCAGTGCTTCATATCAGCAGCTTATCCTCTAGATCAGTGGTCCCCAACCTTTTTGTAACTGCAGACCGGTCAATACTTCACAATTTTACTGCGGACTGGGTGGCTTACCTTATGGTAATGACATAACATGAGTATAGCATCAAAGTCTCTGGAAACATCCTCTGGACCCATTAAATAAACAGCAAAGAAAAAAAGGAAAAAAAACGCAAAGCGGGCTTGGTACGTGAGAAGAATCCATGTTTTAAGGAAACTTTCCAAAGACGTCCGTTTCTTACTCATTTTGCTAGCTAAAGAGATGTAACCGAGAGAATCCGGTGATTTTTCAAAATAAAAGCTCGTTCAGACTCGTATAATAAATAAAACTTAAATAGCTAATTTTTTTCTTGTGCGGCCCGGTACCGGTCCCCAACCCACTCTAGAAGCTGAAACAGCTGACTGGTCACGTGAGTATCCTGTTCGCTGCATCGGTTGTATTTGCAACAGCTGTTTACATAAATATCATTTTGGAAGAAGGCAAAACATACTTGAAGCAACACCTGCATGAAAAAATAGCACAGTTTCTGTTTTTTCTTTAAAAAAAAAAAGGCTCAGGACTCAGTAAAGGTCACGCTCTCCAAGTCCCCTTCTAGGTTACTGGAAGTCAAATCAAACGCTCTCCTCTCTACTGACGGTTAAATCCATATTTTGGTTAAAGGGCTTTTAATTATTGGAATCGAGACGTCACATATGATACAGTTTTGCAGCCTGGCCAAAAAATAATAAAAAATACACACATAATGTGATATGCACATAGAAACAAGGTAATCTGAGCACATTTATCCATGTTAACTGGTATTTTTTCAAATGCAGTAAAGAAAATAACAGACGGACTGAATGTTGATGATGCAAGGTAAACGTAAAAATACAGGACAAAAACAGTTTTTGACAATGTTGTAGAGTTACAATGAGGCTAAACAGAAAAAAATACTCAAGATATCTGCTTGTCCAGTTATCATTAGCTCACTGAAATCATCACGTCACTAAGGCTGAGCAGGTTCGTCATTTCATTAAGAAAATATGTAACAGAAGTTAGGGCTAAAAAAAAAAAAAAAGTTAAAGTCACGTACCTCAAAGCCTCCAATTACGAGCAGAGCGTTGATGTTATGGATCCTCATCTGCTCCGCTATCTTCTCCAGATGTTTCCCTGGAAGAGTCCTGACGGATGAAGAGGAATTCAGTTAAACTGCTAAACTGTGCAGCTGCATCACTCTTTGATGCCTAAACTTAAAATTTAAGATAAAATTTAAAAAAATTCAAGAGATAGAAATATAGAGCTTAAAGCTAACAACCAAAAGGATTTTATTTAATTTTAATATCAGCAGCCCAGTGGTGGGAAAAGTCTCTTCTAGTGACATTATTTGTTCTTACTGCAGCAGCTCACCTTTTTGTCCCCAGCAGGGACCCCCCCTGACCAGTCCAACCGCCAACGTCCCCCCATTTGATCTCTTTGATCTGAAGAAACAAAAAGTTTTGGTTATTCTGAACTTTTTCTAATTTAAAGTTAAGAGAGCGCCCTGCAAATGAAGTGTAATATATTTCATCTGTGTGAGGCTGGAGGTGATCACAGATCACACATCTGGAAACAGGGACAAATGAAAGCATCTCTATGCCGGCAGAGTGTTGCCGTGGTGACCGGTGATCTAGTCCTCTGACCATCTCACCTCAGTGCTGCTACCTGCATCTGTTTATGTAGTCATTTCATTCAGTCATTTGTGTGCTCTCCTCTCTCTGTCCTCCATCCTCTCTCTGTCCTGTCTCCCCTCTTTTTCTTTCTTTACCCGGCTGGTCTTCATCAGGAAGGTCCCTCCATATGATCCAGGTCCTGATCAAGGTTTCTTCCTCTTAAAGTGGAGTTTTTCCTTGCCTCTGTTTGGCTTAAAGGTTTTTTTCTCCCATTGTGGTAGTTTTTTACTTGCCATTATCCTTGTTTAGGATTCAATATTATAATTTTAGTTAATGATATTTGCTCGGGGGTCATGATCTGGGTCTCTGTAAAGTGTCTGGAGACAGTTGACATTGTAACAGATGCTATACAAATAAAATTGAATTGAATTGAATTGAATTGAATTGGATGTCCATTCTACAGGCCGCATCCATGGGTGGACTGCATGCAGTCAGCGAGACCAAAACAAGTCCTGCGCACGTGCGTGCATGGCGTTGCTGCTGTGGGAGGGGAGTAATTGGCTTACAGTAAGCAGCGCTGGTCATCTGGACATGCTTGAACTGAGTTCACTCAGCTCAGCAGGGGAACGGTGACTGGATTTCCACCGCCTTCATCTCTGCGAAGTCACCAGGACCTCGAGAATGTCACTTCTGGTTTTATTTCTGTAGTTATTTTTATAGTTACGGCCGACTTGCAGTTCAGCCCCTGAAGTACAGATGCAATTCACAATTAGTTTCTGAAATATTTGCAAAAATACCGGTCTGGCCAGCCGTTACCATTCACCTCACACATGTTCTCTCTCATGAAATGGGTCTAGTGGCCCTTTGCAGCCATTTCCAAGGGTAAAGAACAGACTGAACCAATATGATGTTTAAGGGGGAAGGACTCGCACCGGTCTTGAGTTTTGCAGACATGTGTCTTCCTCCAGTTATTCCAGTAGAGGTAGGCAGGATCAATTCTGTCTGTGTGTTTTTGGACCCTCATACGGATACAATCTGAATATCTAAGTTAACCATGGATCTGGTTAGCTGGTCTCTCAATGCAATTGATCAAATTTTTCTACAAGAAGGGAATCTAGAGGTGAGCCTTCGTGCCCAGATGGAACAGAGCCAACGGGGTACGTTCAAGATCCATGGGCGAAGTGGCGCTTGAGCTGCCAGGCTCCTCTGTTCATCGAGGACACTGAAGATGTTTACATATTTGGATTTATGATCATCGGATTCCTGCTGTTTGGCGTTGGCGGATACCTGATGTATCGGAAAATTAAGCGCACGGATGCTGCTATTCCAGTCCTGATGTCCGTGTGCGTGGAGGTCAGTCGTGCTGTGAGTGCCGAGACTGTTAAAAGAGACGACATGAATCGGAAACTGGACGTGATTCACGGCTTGAGCCACCGACAGCTTCAGATGCATGAACTCATGGGGAAAATGGATAACAACCTGGGGAAACTACATGCACAGCTTAGGGAGTATGGACACGAATAATTCGGACTTTTTGGATGATTCCCACGAGAGAGAACCAGCAAAGGACTCAAGGCAGGCAAAATTGACTGTCAGTCTGACCGAAAACAATCTCTCTTATCTGAATCTGGCTCCCCTGAGCGGCCTTGGCCAAGGCCGAACTGAAAAAGAATCTCACCGAGGTCTTATCCGAAGTAGGCTCCCCCCCCCACACCATCCCCGCTCCATTGCCTTTCCCTGACTCTCAACGTCCTCGCTGGATCCTGGTGTACTCCCCCACGTGGAGCGGACTGATTGCACTGCGCGCCACCGGCTGCGTGCCACCGGGCGAGCGTGCACGGGCCGCTTGGCTGGGACCTTTTTCCTGATATGATGTCTTGTCTTGTATTAAGTTTGTTATGCCTGTGCTGAGGTTTTTTTTGTGAATCCCACAACATGTGCCTCTGATCAAGGACATGTGGTGTGAGACACCTGTTTTTTATCCTCTCCCCCACCCATCCCCTATGTGGTCATATTTTCTTCTGTTAAATTTGAAGCGCTCTTATAGCGCTGACCCAAGCACCGTTGACTCCTGTCCATATGTTGTGTTGTTTTTGTATGTTTCTCTTGGACGGTGAACTGGGAAGTCAAATTCTGCTGTGTTGGGACGCTGGCTCAGTGGCGACAATAAATTTGATTCTGATTCTAATTCTAATCAAGGATAATGGCAGGTAAAAAAAACTCCCACAGTGGGAGAAAAAAAAACCTTTAAGCCAAACAGAGGCAAGGAAAAACTCCACTTTAAGAGGAAGAAACCTTGATCAGGACCTGGATCATATGGGGGGACCTTCCTGATGAAGACCAGCCGGGTAAGGTAAAGAAAGAAAAAGAGAGGAGAGACAGGACAGAGAGAGGATGGAGGACATAGAGAGGAGAGCACACAAATGACTGAATGAAATGACTATATAAACAGATGCAGGTAGCAGCACTGAGGTGAGATGGTCAGAGGACTAGATCACCGGTCACCACACCAGCTGAACACATCTACACAGACAGGTGGAGGTAAACACTGGGATGGACAGTAGGGGTGAGTGTTGGCAAGGACCTCACAATACGATATGTATCGTGATACTTGGGTCAGGATACGATATATTGCGATATTCTACCCAGTTAATATCAATATTAAAGGTAGAGATAAAAAAGTTGCTGTATATGTTCATCAGATGATATTGATCATTCAGAGGACAAATTGGGTCAAAACTATTTGCTTCAAAACAACCTATTTATTGTTTATTATTAGTGTTTTTTCACATTTAAGTGAATGAATGAATTTTCCTAAAAAATCGATATTAGTAGCTGAAAAATCGATATTATATCGGGCGGCCGAAAATCGCGATATATATCGCCAAATCGATTTTTTTTCACACCCCTAATGGACAGAGGATGGAACTGCACCACTCATCCAGCAGTCAGAGTTGATCTGCCTCTTGCCGACTTGACAGAAATATCGGCTCGGTTTCTTGTGAGGTTCTGCACGTTTCTACCCTTCTCTGTTCCGTCCATACCCCCGCGCTAAATCTGCGCTTTTTTTAGTCAGTGGGAGTTCGGATCGATGCTTCAAAACCGGAAGTTTTGAAGCATCGACAAGCCCCAAATGTAGCCGTAATGATCGGTTTCGACCAGTGCTGCCACCCGGTGGAGATGATGTTTCGTGGCTCTCGGGTTTCCCTGATTGGCGTGGAGGTGAGCTTTAAATGTCGACTCATGCAGGACTGTTCAAGAGTTACTCTTCAAAACAAGATGGCTGCCTGAGTTGCTGATAACACAGATCAACAAGTTCCAGCAGCTGTCATCCAGCGGCAGTCCTACTCAGTGGCACACCATTTTGAATCTTGACTCATTAGTACTAGTCCATTTGCAGCCTAAGAAATGACATACAAGGGAGGGCGCCGCCTTCACAGTGAAAATAACTCAATTATCCTCTTTGTGTTGCAACCACCTGCTGCCTGCTCACACTAACAGAGAGACCAGGTGACTAATGTCCACTACAGACAAGCAGAGACAGATATTTGATTGAAAGATGCCAAAAGTGATGACGACACTGTACATTCACTGAATTTCTCAAACATATCAATGCAATGACTCAGACTTGTTAAAAAAACTCGCGAGCATCTCTGGTGTGCGAGTTCGTGCTCACCTGGCCCTTGTAGAATCCCTCGAAGCCGTCGTTGACAGCAAACATTGTGTGGCCTTCGGTGATTCCCACCCTGACAGCGGAGCGCACGGCGGCGTTCATGCCCGCGGCCGGGGCGCCGACGTTCAACACGGCCACGTTGAAGGAGCTCTGAGGGCGACGATGACAGCAGTCACACACACAGATAACACCTGAGCAGCAGAGGAGGCAGCATCTAGCTAGCGCACACATTATGTTACAATGCACTTTAGTTGTTGACGATCAGCGCATGAAGCTCAGGTCTTGAAAAAAAAGTTGCCATCGTTTGCCAACTTTTAGAAGCAATGAAGCCATTCCTGAGGGGTAAAAAGTGGACAGAGGACTCCCCATGTCTGTGATGGGGCCTCAGATCCATGTTCCTCTAACGGCTGAGGAGCGCTGCAGCGCAGCAGCAGCAGGCAGAGATAGCCTAGCATGCAGAAGCCACATGCTGCTAAAACACAGGGTGAAGCAAGAGCTTTATTTGCTTTCACGCTCAAAGATCAACACGCTCAATGCATGACTGGCGCGCAGCAGCTCACAACCCAAACTTTAGTTTCGGTCTATGAAGCCACAACCAGAGATGAGGGTTAGAAACGTGCTGCGAACCAACGATGGATTGAGCCTCGAATGTTCGTCTTGGCAAACAGACCGATGAGGACGCATGACAATGTGGAGGAGCTCAAAATGGAAAGGCATCCAGCGCTGATAACAGCGAAACTCACGTGAACCGACGAGCACAGTTGAAAGACGTGAGACTAGGGGTGAGTATTGGCAAGGACCTCGCAATACGATATGTATCATGATACAGTGATCCCTCGCCAATTCACGCTTTAAGTTCCGCAGTTTTAGTTATTCACGGATATTTTTCAGAAATATATAATATTAAAAAATCAAGAAAAAATTGCGAAAACATCACAGGATGTTGTGCGCGTTCTCTCACAGTGAAGAAATGTTGTGAACCAGCCTGGCCCCTTTAAGAAGGTGGCCTTATGGGTAATGGTGGCCTTATGGGTAATGTAGTGTGTGTGTCGTGGGACAGCAGAATAAAAACAAGGTTGGATGAAACAGCGGTTTCTTCACTACGGTTCAGAGACCAGAGGCTGTGAAGGTAACAGAAAGACCACAGTTGAGCCTTTGTCTTGTTTTGCTGCAGTGCCTCGATACTTTTTTGCAGTTTTTAAGCATATTTTAAAAACATTATTGAGGTTCAGGGGGCTCCAGCTCCAGTTCATGGATTTTGATTCTCGCGGGGGGGGGGGCGCCGGTCCCCATTAACCACAAAAAATAAGGGATCACTGTATTGGCAAGGACCCCACAATACGATATGTAGCATGATACTTGGGTCACGATACGATATAATCATGATATATTGCGATATTCTATCCAGTTAATATCCAAATTAAAAGTAAAGATGAAAAATCAAGTTGCTGTATATGTTCATCAGATGATATTGATCATTCAGAGGACAAATTGAGTCCAAACTATTTGCTTCAAAACAACCTATTTATTGTTTATTATTAGTGTTTTTGCACATTTAAGTAACCATTACAACATACTGACAGCATTGTAAAAAAAAAAATCGATATTAGGAGCTGAAAAATCGATATTATATTGTGCGGCCGAAAATCGTGATATATCGCCAAAACGATTTTTTTCACCCCCTACGTGAGACTATACGTTATGCTAGCTGTCACTCATCAGCTTTGTGCCTCGTTTTCTGCTGATTTCAGACAAAAATGTGTCGGCAGTAATAAGAAGGAATAACTGTCAACTATATAAGACTATAAAACATCTATAAAAGGCACAGAATCTTCAGAAATGGACCACAAGAGGAGAGCTTGTCTCCAGCTGGTTGCGGTAACGGCGCTCACGTTTAGAGAAATGACCCTTATAGGGCGACTTTTTGTCATGTGCCACACATGCATGCCTGAACCCAGAGAATCCCAGGCTCCCCCCGTCCCCTTTAACCATGTTGTTTATTCCTTTCATACCGGAGAGGGACTGCCAACATGTTCACAGAAGGCTGGACCCCAGCCACACATGACCTCACCCAGCTCTACAACGCCATTCAACGTTCAGCCAATCAGGGGCCGCCGTGAGCAGTGGAGATAGCAGGAATGAATGACCCTCTATCTTCTCTCTGATATAAGAGGAATTCCAGCCCTGTGTGGAGAAAGTGTTTGTGCATGTGGAGCCCCACCCCCCGTGCATGAAATTTGTTTTCAAGTGTTCACTACATTATTGGTTGAATATTTAGTACTCTGATAATCTAGGTCTAAAACACAGATTATCGAGTTCAGATTGGGTCCACGCATGAAGCATATTGCCAGTTTTTTTTTTTTTTTTTTTGGGGGGGGGGGGGTGTTAATTGCGTGGGGGCTACTCGTGTTATGCAAATGCATGCAAGCTCATTCTGCCCAACTGTTGCAAAAGCTTTGCCCGTGTTACTGTCGCACCACGTGAAGACCTGCAGTCAAATTTACATGGCGTGTACGATGTGCATTTAAAACCTCTGGGAGAGCTCGGAGCCTGGTCCACTTTGAGCTATGAGCAGCACCTCCGGCCACCATCTCCACAGAGAGGAGGCCACCTCAGCTTCACGTGAAGCAGGTCGCAGGTCAGCCATCGACAGGAAACTGGCGGGATGCCTGCGACGCCGGCGCACCTCTACATTTCTACTTCTAAGCAGAGCCATGAGAAAATGAAGCGCAGACAGCCAACCAGCGCTAACCCCGTCATTTTGTGGCACTTTAACGTTTAAACTTACAGCACGAAGTTGCAAATTTTCCCTGAGATTTAAAAAAAAAAATCCTCAGAAGATTCTTTCCAGAAAAAAAAAAAAATGCTTTAACAGTCAAATTTTCCAAATTGTATCTCACCGCTGAGTTAATTACAAGCCAAAAACCTTGATACCAAAAAGATATGGAGCCCCGTTTGGGTCATAATTCAATGAATAAATGAGTCTATTATTATGAAATACAGGCGTTTATTATTATGAAATATTTCCCATTATTATGATGATGGTTTCGTTTTTCATAAGAATGAGCTTTTACATAATAATGGCTTTGTTTTTCATAAGAATGATTTGTGTGTCAATCACAGCAGAGAGGGCGGAGCCATTTATGTGATTGGCTGCTCTTTCATTCAGGCATAAGCAACTGAACAGTGAATATCAATAGTGGGCGAGAGGTGCAATGTATATACTCCAGGACAGTAGGTGGCAGAATGCACCTCAGTTTACGGTTAAAAATTGACATTGACTAAGAAACGTAGCGCGAAATGTAGGGAAAACTTGATTTTGACGGCATGGCGACAGGAGAAAGATCCTTTTCTGCCATAGCTACAATCGGACTGGAGCGCACTTTGATGACGCCACGGCCCGCTGCTAACGGGACCTCATGGCCAGAACTAGTCGATGTCAGAGTGTAGAATGGAGAAGGATCAGCCAATGAGCGTGCAGGTCAACCACTGGTCCCGCCCAGTGGCAAAATGTCATTATTATGTAAAAGCTCATTCTTAGTTAAAAAGCCATTCTGAAATAAACTATTATGCATTAAACTAAGATTAAATAATAATAAAAATATATTTCATAATAATTACACTTTTTTCAGAATAATTGGAAATATTTCATAATAATGGATACGTATTTCATAATAATAAACGCCTGTATTTCATAATAATAGACTCATTTATTTATTGAATTATGACCCAAATGGGGCTCCATAATAAGATGCTTAAGCTGTTAACTGATGGCGGGAACTACACCTACAGGAGCTCCAGAAGCTGACCTAGAGTCTGCTCAGCTGCTGCCCCATTACCCATCACATACACACTGCTCTTCTTCCCCTGCCTCTTCCTCCTCTCCCTCCTCCCCCTCAGATCGGATAGTTAGAGGAAAAAACAGAATGTTAGTGTCACAAAAAGACCGCAGCACCCACGATGCACCTGGCCAGGAAGTACCTTTAAGCTAACGTACAAATCTCAGAGAAGCTGGTGGGAAAGAAACATTGGAGGGAATTAAAACAGTGAGTTTCTGGTGCGACTGTGTTCTCGGTTTAAATGTGTGTGGGGGGGGGAGCTTACATTTGGAAGTTCAGAGTCTGCTTTGCGGTAGGACAGCAGCCGGTAGGTGCTCAGATTGTTCTCGAAGCTCCTGCAGATGGAAAACAGAAATTAACCATTTTTGAAAATGCACAACGGTTTCTGGTAGGGCTGTAGCGATACACTTATCTTGCGATACGATACACGATATTCAGCTCACGATACGATATATATCGATATTCATCTTACAATACATTTACATCATTTTCTGAAATATTTTAAAGGGACAAAGTGATTTTGGTGACATCTTGTGAGTGTTCCAATGACTTTGTTTGAATTAATTGAACTGAAAGCATCAAGTCCACATTATATGGCTGACAGGCAGCTTGCAAATGCTGGACAAAATGAATAAAAGATTTGTTGAGAAAAATAGTTTCATTTATTTAAACAGTGCAAATTGATTCTTGCAAGCTTTTAAAGGTGGGACACGAGGGTTTTGGAAGAAGCTTAGAATATCGATACCCGCGGCTAAAAAATCGATACTCTCTGTGGAAATAAAATATTGATATATATAGCAGAATCGATAAAATCTCTCAGCTCTAGTTTCTGGTGTCCTCTTGATAAAGAATTTAGAGCTTGAATACTCTGCCTAACGAACATGTACAGTACAACTCCACCAACACACATACAGCTTTTCATTTTGACAGCAGGAAAATGGACCATGTGCACGTCCCAGAAATCTTGCATCAAACGTACCTGCCGCGCAGTCGGACGGCCTCATCAAACTTCTTCTCGTCCATGGCTTTCTGCACTTCCTGGGTCTGATTTAAAAAAAAAGAAAAGAAAAGAAAAAGCTGCTTCACCAAAAATGAAAAACACTATATGCTCATTTTCTCGTCCACCTGCACGCTGATGGCACGTGGTGGGGGGAGCCATCGTTACCCAGGAGCACCTGAGCGCAGTGATCCACGTGACTCTGCAGGAGCTCAACTGTCATGAGCACGTGCACTATAACGTGGTGTTACCAAGACTGGATGAATTTGAGATTAAACACTATTGTGCTTTAAGATGAATGTCACCCAAGGCTTAAAAGCTACGCATGACGCCGTACAAACGGCCATGAGTCGAGCCTGAAACCTAAACACTGAGTTGGTGCAGTCATTTAAAGTTGTAGCTGTCTTGTTTACGTATCGTGTGCATGCTTGGACTGACTGGCTCACACATTGATGAGTTTGGAAAGAGACTGAGAGTTTTAGCCGAGGATGACTGGAGCTGCAAAGCTACTTTTTGATTCGGTGTATCACAGGCGTCCTCCGGAGGATTGAACATGAACACAGCGATGCACGAGGGTGACTGGTGCAGCCCGATGGACCACCTGAACTTCCTGAGCACGGAGACGACCAACAGTCATGGAATTACATGAAGGTCAATCGTTGAAAAGCAACCGTAACTTCCCTGAACAGGTCGAAACCAGTCAGGTGTTATTGTTAATTTTATAGTTCTTGTGCATTTTGTGCAGGTATTTTTGTTCAGAGTAGGAATCCTGATGGATGCATAACGCACAATAACCAAGAATAAATACTGTAGGTCTGGCGTGTATCTAAATTAATTTGAACGATTTCTGCATCAGAATATGTTTAAAATTAGGGATGGGCAACGATTAAAATTTTTAATCGCGATTAATCGCATGATCTCCCTGATTAATCACGATTAATCGCATTGTATACGCATAATCAAATACAAATAATGAATTCAAAAGTAGTGTTAAGTGCACTTTTATTTAAATGTTCTGTTGCCATATGAACTAAAGTGCCATAACATTTGTTGTTCAAACACTTTTAACATCAGCACTTGTCAGTAACACATATTTAGTGTAAATCTCATCTTAAAAAATGTCAAATAAAAATAAAATAAAGCTTATTGCCACTGTCATGCTGTTTTTATAAAAAAAAAAAAAAAAAAACATCTACAAACAAAATCCAACAAAATGATTGTGTCTCAGCACAATCAGAACATTAAAACAGGTCATTTCTGAGGTAACAGCAGAAACTTTTAACGGGGAGTTCAACTTGTCAGTTGATACAAATAACCTTGTTTCTGTTGAATCCTCCGTTTTTAAAATGAAAATGTCCATGTTAAAGTTCTGTAACTTTACCAATCCGTGTATCAATCATTCTTTCCATTTTCAACTGTCAATCAAAAAAAAAAATTTCAAAAGTGGCATTTTATTAAGTTTTTTGTTTTTTAATCTAACACAAAAAAACTAATAAAAAGTCAGTTTTTTTATATTTCAATTTTAGACTTGGATCAAAAATATGAAATTAAAAAACAGGCCACAGAACTGAATTTGTTTTATAATGGAGGACTGGACTTTCTGTTGTCATTACACATCTGTGCCACTAGATGGAGCTGCACTGCAGTAACCAGCTAGAGAACAGCAGGACAGTGAACACATGGAGCAGATCTGATGGAACATGGAGGAATGACGAGAAAGTTTTGTTACAGTGCAGAATTAGTTTTTTTTTCAGACAGAATTGTTAATATTGCTACCTGAGCTGCTACCTGAACTGTAAAGTTCACTGATTTTTACCGTTCTCCATGTCTGTTTTAGCTTTTCCGCATGTTTAACTGCCAATTCTCTTCCGATTCTGCAGCAGCCAGTAACAGACTTTTCAAAACAAAAGCATGTGAGCAACATGCGTTAACACGCGATAAAATAAATGTCGGCCCTAATAAATTAATGAGTTAACACGATAATAATGCGTTAACTTGCTCAGCCGTAGTAAAAAGTGTTTTGTAACAACCATGCAGAAGACGACCGGCTCTTTAAGGTTCATAATCATTCATTCAGGTTTATTTTTCCTGATAACGCCGTGCATGCTGTCTCTGCCATATGCAGTCTTACCATCTGAACACACTCCATGAGCGGCAGTCGAACGGCCTGGTTGCCAACCAGAGACACGACGCAGGCTGGCGTGTTGGCAGACGCCTCCAGCAACGCCAGAACTGCCTCCACGCCCATACGGCTGGCCTGTGAAGGGAGTTTAAATGCACGTTAACTGTGAATTACCTCACGGCTGCAAATTCAGCTCCCATATTTGAGCGACTGCTGCTTACCAGGATCCTGTCAAAGGCAGACGGGGTTCCACCTCTCTGCACGTGGCCCAGGATGGTGACCCGGGTGTCAAAACCCAGGCAGCGCACCACCAGCTGGTCACAGGAGAAGCGTGAATTATTACAGGGGATAAAGCGCTTGATTATGGAGCCCCGTTTGGTCATAATTCAATGAATAAATGAGTCTATTATTATGAAATACAGGCGTTTATTATTATGAAATATTTCCCATTATTATGATAATGGTTTCATTTTTCATAAGAATGAGCTTTTACATAATAATGGCTTTGTTTTTCATAAGAATGATTTGTGTGTCAATCACAGCAGAGAGGGCGGAGCCATTTATGTGATTGGCTGCTCTTTCATTCAGGCATAAGCAACTGAACAGTGAATATCAATAGTGGGCGAGAGGTGCAATGTATATACTCCAGGCCAGTAGGTGGCAGAACGCACCTCAGTTTACGGTTAAAAGTTGACATCGACTAAGAAACGTAGCACGAAATGTAGGGAAAACTTGATTTTGACGGCATGGTGAAAGGAGAAAGATCCTTCTCTGACTGGCCAAAACTAGTCGATGTCAGAGCGTAGAATGGAGAAGGATCAGCCAATGAGTGTGCAGGTCAACCACTGGTCCCGCCCAGTGGCAAAATGTCATTATTATGTAAAAGCCTATTCTTATGAAAAATGAAACCATTATGTAAAAACTCATTCTTAGATAAAAAAGCCATTCTGAAAATATATTTTGATAATAATTACACTTTTTTCATAATAATGGGAAATATTTCATAATAATACACATATATTTCATAATAATAAACATGTATTTCATAATAATGGGAAACATTTCATAATAATGGATACATATTTCATAATAATAAATGCCTGTATTTCACAATAATAGACTCATTTATTCATTGAATTATGACCCAAACGGGGCTCCATACTTGATAATGTAGGTATTTCTCTCAAACATATGAAGGTGTAACTGAACAGAAATCAAGATGACCACACAAGCGTCAAGCATGAAAACAATAACAGAGGGGAGATGTCATGCAAAACATTTCCTGTCACGTTGCTGTGTGCAGAAATGATGCACGTGCAGACTGAATTCAAGAGAAGAAAATATAAGGTGCATAGGGCGGTGGAACGGGGAAGAATAAAACTGCCAGACATGCAACAAAAAAGTGAAAAAACTGACACACATAAAGCATCAAAGGTCACGTGTGCTTCGAGCACGGAGGAGACATCCATGCGTGTGCAGGAGGATCCGTGCATCAGTGACGTTCTCGCCGTACTTACATCCTTGATATAATCAGGAGTTATGGCCTTGCTCTTGCGGTCAATGGCGCCTTCGGCCACTATAATAATATTCAGCCTTTTCTTATCAGCGCGGTTCTAGAGGGATATAAAAAAAACAACAACAAAAATCATTTGAAGACATGACAGGAAAAGTTTAGCGACGCCCATAAGCTGGACAGTGGAGGATGATCTCAGCACAAACGCTGAGAAACCTTAACTCTGGCTCCTGATTGGCTGCTCATCGTCAGCGGTAAGTTGCCACATTTAGGGAGAAACTTCAAACCTGAAGCTCAGTGGAGCTCAAAAACAACGGAGAATGACATGATGCAGTCTTTCCTGTGACTTTAAACAAGTAGTGAGTTTAGATGGAGTCTTTTCTTCCTCTTAACTGTTTGAATCCTTTACGTACACATTTAGGAAAGCACTTTTTTAGTTTTTCAAGACTCGACACAACTTCCTGAGGTCTTTACAACTCTGATATGATTTGCCATGACAGCGTAGCAAAGCTCTCTTCTGAACACGTGTTTTCAGCTCTGTTCATGTCAGCTGGTTTTTTTGGGGGGCGGAGTCAACTTCAACCCCGCCTTCACCGGCGGCGTACATCTTCTAAAGGTGGTGTTACAGCTTTGCTCGGCCACTTCACAGGAACTGCAAACGCTGCGTGACGTAAACCTGGGTGGAGCTGAACATCTGGAGGCCGGATGGCTGCTCTCTGATCTGGGTCTGTGATGTCACAGATCTCTGGAAACCCAGAATGACACGTTTTCAGACTGAGGCTGCCCCGAATAAAGCAGCGGGGTCGTGTTGTATCCGAGATTTAGAATTTTGTAGAAACCTAAACATATAGGCCCCCAATCGTACACCTCCCGCTAGCCTCTACCCGCAAATTGCGGGTTTAGGAACCTCCGCTAACTGCTAATGCAATCTTCCGCTATCCTAAAGCCACTATCCGCTATGCTGACTCACTTACTCACATTGTAGGTGTGGCAATGGGCATGTCTTTTGCTCTTTCCACAAACTCTGTATCTTGCGATCGTGGGTTTAGGGTAGCGGTTAGCGGGTAGCGCAACCTGCTCTTTAAAGCAATGGCTACTGACGCACTGATTGGTTTAACAGGTGGAACGCCCTAACCACTCCTATGTATAATGCAGCGGGTAGCGCAGGTGGGATAGCGGGTTTAGGGAGGTGGAAGATTGCGTTCTTTGTCGGGGGTAGCGGGAGGGGCGTTCCCCCACAAAGAACGCAATCTTCCACCTCCCTAAACCCGCTATCCCTTAATAGCGGCTTTAGGAGGTTTGGCGGAAGATCGGGCCCTTAGTGTCAAACGAAGAAAAAGTGATCTTTCCCATTCATGCATGATACTGGCAAATGAGATTACTGTAACTGACTTTAACTGGGCAGCTGATTTATCAATAACATCTGCATAATTTAAGGTACTGTTTCTGCAGCCTGTTAAATTCTGTTAATAAAATACCACTGGTTGATGCTCTGCCTGTCACAAAGAGGTTTCAGTGCATTCTGATTTGTATGATGAGCAGATTTCCACCGATATCTTCTACAAGCATCAAGCAGAAAGGTCTCCTAAAATGTGGCAAATATCTGGCCGTGAAGTTGAAAAGTTACTGCTGTCTCTGAATTCACCAGACTTTAACCCCGTCCACCAGCTGGTCCAGCCGCCGGTTCCCCTCTGCATCTGTCTGAGACGGAGCTCTACTCACATCCTTTACAAAGTCAGAGGAAATGTGTTGTCCTTGTCTGTCAATGGCTCCCTCTGCAACTATGATAATATTCAACCTGGAGCCTCGCGATCGACTCTGGACAATAAACAAACACAGCTGGGATGTTAAAATTCCATGAATTAAAGAATTAAGTGTCAAACACACCCACTCTGTTAATGATCACTTAAGGAAATTAAGTGCTGAGTCACCCCCCGGGGTGATGAGTCACGTTAGTTTACGTCACCACAGAGTTCATTGAGACTGCTGGACACTGCCTGATAATGATGCTCCTGTAAAATGAAATCACGCTGGAGTCTCTAGTCAAATCGGTGGCAGGTCATCCGCAGGGCACCAGGTACTGGTTTTACTCGAGGATCTGGATCTGTTGGCGCTGTTTTCTTTTCTGCTGGCACAGCTTTGAGCCAGGACAAGAACACAGATGCACAAGCTACAAAAACCTTGTACAAACACCAAAGACTTCACTAAAGACTTGAGGGACAGACGAGTCCTCATTTCAGCTCCGGCTGGACTCATTTCAGTTCACTTGAACTGAGGATGTTTGGACAGATTTGATCATAATGCATGGAAAGTCATTTGTAATTTTAATTCATTTAATATTGGGCTGTCAAAGTTAATTCGTTAATAGTGCGTTAATAGCGCGTTAATAACACGTTCATAACGCATTAATAACGCTTTAATAACTGTTTAACGCCACTATATTTTTTTTACGTGAGATTAATGTACACACGTTTCTGTAAATATGACCCTCGGTCAATAAGTGTATTTACAGTCAACGTGTGGGACAGACATGGAGACAGAAAAGGGTCTTATGAACGGCAAGTTTAGCTTTAAGGTGCTGCCAGAAGGCAAAGGTTATTTGTATTTTCTGTCGCTGTGAATTGAGTTACCACCGCAGGACACGGTAAAGTTAGTTTCACATCTGACATTCAACTTTAATAGCGTCATGAAAATGGCACCGATCTCATCCAGGTTGGTATCATTTTGTAGATATAAGTATGCCAGACATTTCACAAGTGTCATCAACCCTCCAAGCTCAGTGAGTGTGGCTAAAACTCTAGGAACAGCGCTGAATGTCCTTCTGAGTACCTGCTGCTGCCGTGGAGCTTAGGGACTGTCAGCAAATTACTGCGGTCAAGCAGCAGCCCGACAAAATACACTAAGAAGCTGATGAATTAAGCCCCCAAAAAGTATGGCAGCATTGGTGGACTTCTGGTTTTCAAACTAAAACCTTAAAAAAAAAAAAATCAGATCCCCGTGACCCTGTATAGGACAAAATGGGTATAGATGATGGATGGATAAACATAACATTTAAAAAAATTATTTGTGCGATTAACCGCGAGTTAACTATGAATATCTTTCGATTAATCACGATTAAAAAATTTAATCGACTGACATCCCTAATTTAATATAATTTTTAATTCTTAGATGGATGTTTTTGGTGTTACTGAACACTTAATTCCTTTATATTCAGGAGCAAAAAAAAAACCAAAAAAAAAACGTATTGCACTGCCAATTCTGCAAAACCTCAACTTACTGCAAGAAATGTAGATGCATAAATATCACTGCAGAAAAGAGGAAATATCCACATGCTTGATTTGTTGGGGTTGGCTTTCGTTTCAGTCCAGATCACAGTTCCAGGACAGAAACACTTTGAGTTAATCTTAGCTGATGTAGCTGATGCTTACATCATTTCATGCTGCATTCTTATTGGTTGGTTGGCTAACAAAGATCACAGCACAGTGGCTGGCAGACCCACCCTGAGACGATTCCTGCGAATCCTTGATAACTGTCACAGCCTGTCATTGGTCACAAGACGGCGCTATGGTTCATCTTCGCTCCTGTCTCCCTGTGAAGGTTACAACTACTGTTTTACACTGCGATTGCGCATCTTTTGGCTGAAATCATCCAGCATGAACCCAGGCCTTCGTTCCTGAGTCAAAAGATCATCGGGACCAGGACGGTAACGTAGTGCAGCTTTGAAAACACTGCTTGTAGTTGCTTTAGAACGGACCTGCCAGTCAGCTGTCTGACTCTGTAGTGCAAGGGATTAGGGCTGTAGCGATACACTAATCTCACGATACAATGCGATACACGATATTCGGCTCACGATACGATATATATGTTGATATTCATCTTAAGATACATTTACATCATTTTCTGAAAGATTTTAAAGGGACAAGGTGATTTTGGTGACATCTTGTGAGGGGTTTTGAAAGAAGCTTAGAATATCGATACCTGCGGCTGAAAAATCGATACTCTCTGGAGAAATAAATATCGATATATATCGCAGAATCGATACAAATCGCTCAGCTCTACAAGGGACAGCCGCATTTGGACTTCCAGAAAATGCTGATATGACGGTATTTTAAAGGGTTGTGGGTCTCCTTAAAGACAGTTCGGTGCAGTTCCCGGTGGAAAAAAAGCTGAGCGTGTGTTACCTCAGATAGTTTCTGACACATGTTGTCTTCCCATCCATCTTCAGGGGGCATTTCTGGGATAAAAACCCAGTCCGCTCCACATGCCAGGGCGCTGACCAGAGCAAGGTATCTGAACGCAAAAGAACCAGTTATTCTAAAACAATTTACCTCAATGAAACAGACATTAAACACATGCACAGGCTTCAGCGAACTGTTAAATAAAGGTTTTAATATATTAAATAAAGCCATCTGCATAAGTGCAGCAGAGCACATTCAGTCTTTTTGTCTCAACACTCACCCACAGTGTCTGCCCATGACCTCCAGCACAAAGGTCCTCTGGTGGCTTTAAAAACCAGAGAGAAAGTCAAAATAATGAAGGAGTACAAGAACATCTGCAACTCCCAGTCCTCTGCATCATTTTAAGGGAATTTGTTCACCTCTGAGCGGTCGTCATGATGGCGTCCACCACCTCGATGATCCGATGCAGGGCCGAGTCAGTGCCGATGGTCATGTCAGTGCCGCAGAAGTCGTTGTCGATGGAGCCAACCATGCCGACGATGTGGAGCACGGAGTTACTGCTGACCGCCTCCTCATCGATGAGACCTGAAGAAGAGACGCGTGCACGGGGCGTGAAAACAGGCGTTCATCTGTGGAGGTGACAGAAACCCCTGCAGGGGTATTTAGAAAGGGCCGCACGGATAAAATGTATCGACCTTGCTCGAGGAGCTCGTTCAACAGGCCGCTCCACTCCTCCCTGAACAAGTTGGCTCCAGTCAGGCTGCCGTCGCCACCGATCACGCACAGGTTGGTGATGCCGCGCTGCACGAGGTTGTGAGCGGCTTTCAAGCGTCCCTCGTGGGTGCGAAACTCTTTACAGCGGGCACTGCCGATGACTGTGCCGCCCTGAGGCAAAGAGAAACGCCTTCGTCAAATCACAGTCCTCTCAGGCAAAAACAAGCATTGAGTTGAAGATAACGACCTAGAAGAGGTGACGTGCACAGTTGAGTTTAACAGCTAACAGAGGTCTTCGGAACAACCCGAGATTCTGACCCGACCCGAATCGGCTCTCGAGTCCATTCAAATGACGTGACTCCGGGTTCGTGTCGGAATCGGTACAGTTAGTCTCGGGTCCGGTCGGTGCTCTCTGACAGGCTCGGTCCGCGTTTACTCCAGAGAGGTAAAGATATTAGCGGTGGCAGCCAATGTCAGGACTCGGGGCAGTTAAATGATTATTAATTAACGTGGCGTGTTTGTCATGAAACAGTCGTGTTGCCGTAGCGTGTTATTAGCGGTTTGCCCGGCAGCTGTAAAGCACAACGGATCGCCAACATGATAACGTTGGATGAGAGAACATATTTACAACATGTCCTGACTGGTGTAGGCTATTAGCGTTAGCAGTTGCTACCAATAGCATCTGTATCCACAAAAAGAAAATATATTTATTTATTATTTATATTATATTATTATATTATATTATATATTATTATATTTAGTATTTATTGTTGTTTACATCACGTAGCCTATGTAGCAACTGAACCGGTAGAAGAAGACAACTTTAGTTGAATAATTTAATAAAATCAAGTTTTATTCAACGCTAGACAACTTAACATGAGCAACTATGGGCTGGATTGTCTCGGTTCTATTCGGGTAACTCGGTTTGGTTTGTGGTCAGAAACTAAAGACTCGGGTCGGGTTGGTTCTGGGTCCAAATATTGCAGGTCCATTTGGGTTCGGACTCCCGGACTTATGATAATAGCTCCAGTTGGGTCGGTTTCGGGTCGAATTTTCATGGGTCCATTTGGGTTCCGGTCCATGAAAGTGGACCCGTGAAGACCTCTAACAGCTAATAAACTCGAAACGCCCGAGTCAGTTTGAACTGAGGAATAGAGGTGATTATTGGCAAGGACCTCGCAATACGATATGTATCATGATACTTGGGTCAGGATACGATATTATCACGATATATTGCGATATTCTACCCAGTTAATATCCAAATTAAAAGTAGAGATGAAAAATCAAGTTGCTGTATATGTTCATCAGATGATATTGATTATCTAGAGGACAAATTGAGTCAAAACTATTTGCTTCAAAACAACCTATTTATTGTTTATTATTAGTGTTTTTGCACATTTAAGTATTTTCCTAAAAAAAAATCGATATTACGAGCTGAAAAATTTATATTATATTGGGCGGCCAAAAATCGTGATATATTGCCAAATCGATTTTTTTTCACACCCCTCCTGAGGAAGGTAAAACGTCTTCAAGAAGTCTTTTTTAGAGACACAAATGAAGGGCTGAAAGTCCTCGTCTCAGTAGTCTCCGGTTTATATCCCAGCCCGGGACCTTTGGCTGCACGTCTCACATCTCCACCGTTAATAAGGGCAACCAGAGCCAAAAAAAAACTCACCATGTTTCTGTCACCGTCAACATCACTCGAGAGTTTCACCGCTTATGGTTCATGAGATGAAACGCGGTTTATGTGTGAGCGTCGTGAAGATAGCGGCACGGAGCTCTGCTCACCACTTGCAGCATGCTGGAGACGCTCTCCCACTTCGCCTCCTTGATGTTGTCTCCGCCGTCCACCATCCCCTGGTAGCCCTGAGACGAGAAGCAGAGACCGCAGGTGTTGACGAAGGTGTTCATGACGCGATGAAACTGGCATTCGTGTTAACGCTGCAGCAAGAGTTTTGATGATGGAATAAGTTTATCAAAAATGTCGTTTTTTTTGTTCACCAGATCTTCAAGTACTCGGCCAGAAGTCTAACACACTGAAATGAAACACGGCTGAATGGTTTATGATTCAGCTCGTGAGTCTCAAACAGCCCTATCCTCTTTTAAATCTCCACACTTTGGAAGTCTTCTCTCTGAATGTTGGAGACTTTTTAAGTCTTTTTAACTTTTTTAACTTTCACAGCTTCAGCCAGCTGAGAGAGATGACAGCGCGCTGTGTCTCGCCGCTTGCTCACCGCCTCCTTCGCTCTCAAGCTCAGGTGAACTTCATTGACCCAAAACATTTGTCTGCTTGAATGAATCATTCATGAAAACACAACACTTAGGAAACATCATCTTTCTCAATTTTTTTTTTTGCTCCTCTTCGTTTGCTTCCAGGTAAATTCAGGACAGAATTTACACATAAAGCCCTAAAGAGCCAAGCACCATCATATCCTAAAGACCTCATGGATCTCTATCGTCCCAGCAGAGGACTTTGCTCTCTGACTGCAGGTTTACTTGAGGTTCATAGAGTTTCCTGAAGCAGAACAGGAAGCAGATCAGCTATCAGACTGGATTTGGGATGCAGGCATCCTCTCTCACTTTGAGATTAGATTTAAGACTTTCCTTTTTGATAAGGATCATAGGGTGAATTCCAATTCCTCCCTTAACCCTCAATCTCAACCCTCAATCTCAAAAATGTGCGCTCCCGTGAGGTGCCAGTGCTGTCCCAATTCTCAGAAAGTCAAGTTGAGGGACGAGTTTGAGGGCTGTATCGCCCTCAATATTGAGATTCTCCGGCACCACCCTTGGGAGTAAGGGCTACCCAGAAGGCATTGCGTATTTCGTCAAGACATCTTCAGAAAGGATGGTGCCGAAAAAAGCTAGTAAGTTAGTATCTTTGTAGATCTTATAGATATAAATGTTACAAAACCATCTTATTGTCTTTGTTTGAGACTTTTTTTAATGACTAACCATCGTTGTTGCGTAACATTTATTTTTTTTACTTTACGATGTTTGCTGCCGGACCGGCGGTCCCGGTCGGCTTCACGTTACTTGTATACCTTGTTGTGTAGCGACGGAGGACTGAATAATGTATCCTCTATTGTGTTATTTGCTAATATTATTTAGAGAATATACAGCGCTCTTTTCAATGTTATCCCTGCGTCATTTCAGGAAATACAGAGACAACACGGCTCTGATACATTTCAGTCTGAAGACGTAACTGCACTCGAGGGGTGTCCCATTTCTAAGTCACAAGATAACCCTTACACTTACTTTAGAGGGTTAAGATTGAGGGCCAAAGACTGAGGGTTAAGAGCGAGGGTTGAGATTGAGGGTTAAGGGAGGAATTGTAATTGGCCCTTAGTTTGTGCTGGTTCTGCTGACCATGATCGATCCTTTTAGCCATAGGCACTGCTGGGGAACCTCCCATGATGCACTGGGCACCGCTTCCTAGGCATTTATGTCTTGTTGTGTCGAGAAAGCTTCCTGAAATGTCTTCGAGCACCAGGGAAACGGACTCAATTTGCCTTGATTCAGTCATGACCTGGTCGATTGAGAGTCAGACAAATTTTAGACATCAAAACTCAAACATCAGCTTTTCAGTTGGTTATTGGTTTTGTTATTGCTCCTGCCAACTCTTTCGTCAGTTAGTCACAACCCTGAGAGCTCTAATGGATCCTGGTGCTCTGTCACACCATCGATGTCACATCCAGTTACACCCGAATTCATCTCCTTTATTTCTGACGCTGCATGCTTTACCTGCCTAAAATCATGGTTGTGCACCAACTATGCTTTCTCAGGATCTACTGTTTCCATGGCAGCACTGTTCTGCAGAGGCGCCAGATGAGATCCAGACTAAAATAAAAGTCTCCCTGCTTGCATTACTTACAGCTCACTGCTTATTGACGAAAGGATGACGGTGTAGTCAGTAAAGGATGATGCTTTCCCCTGGTAATCCAGTTAATTGAGACTGAGACCAGACCACGTCCACCTGCCCCCGCCAGTGTGACTCTGCATCTTTCTGTCTCCAGATATTAATAATTCAACAACATCCAGGATTCGCTTAGTTCACAGCAGCTAATTTAGGAAGGCAGTCAGACGCTGAGCTTGACTCCATTCTGATCTGGGTTAGATGGATTTACGGTATATGATGCAATTACAGTAAGGATTTATAACAACAGTTAACATTTTATGTTTCAACATTTTTAAGGCAACTTGAGTTCAAAAGCAGGTCAGTTTAAGGCCCGAGGTCTGCTGGCTCCCTGGATGACAGCTGCACAGACTAAAAGGAAGTCTTGTCAGAAGTGGTTCACCTCACTGCTGAGTGCGACAGAGTCTGGAGGCTCTCCAGGAGTCACGTCCAGAGCTGGAGTCACGGCTCACCTCGTGGATGAAGTAGACTTTGGCTCCCACGTAGATCCCCATTCGGACGACGGCCCGGACGGCTGCGTTCATACCTGGGAGCCGAAACAGAGGCGTTACAGGTGACGTGGTGCTTTAACAAAAGGTAGTGATTCTCAGAAAAGATGTAAGGTAGTTGACAGGTAAACCATGCAACGTGCTTGTTTTCTCCAAAACAGCCTTATACGGGATATCTAAGTATAGATATCAAAGTGTGGCCATAGTGTTTGAATTTCATTGAAGATGAATTCAAAGATTGTGAGTTTGAATCCCGCCAGCTGTTTTTGGTGACGTGTCGCTGCTCAATACTGTCACTTTGCTTCATTTTTGCTTAACAACTTTTTTTGAACTGCCAGTGTTATGACAGGTTGGACGCTCCTTGAGAGACAGGTAGTTTGGAAGATGGTCTTTGTGGCTCTATGGTGGACTGGAAACTTGTTCAGGCTGTAAATGCTCAACTGGTGACAGCTGGGATTAACTCTGTCAGCTTGTGTGTCCTAAAACCCATAAACAGGCTCTGTGGCGCAACGGATAGCGCATTAGACGTCTAGTTGAGTGCTTGAGATGGCAGTTAAGGGTTGTGGCTTCTTGTCCCACCAGAGTCATGCTTCAGTACTACTTTCTTTCTTCTCCAATGTCTGGGTGGGATTTGCTTCCTTTCATGGTTCTGATTGGTTGAATTATTCTGAAAGTGTTATATTTCTGAAACCATATTGAGGCAAAGGAGTTGAAACGCTATTTCAAAATACCAGCATCAGACATTACCAAATATCAAATACTGTTCACCGATCTAAACCACATATTGGAAAGATTTACAATCTAAGAACACGTAAGCGATCTAAAGTTTATCCCACCTGCCTGCAGCAATCTAGAAACAAGTTTTTTCACCACTGTGACTGACATTTGGAAGTCAGGCTCTGTGGCGCAACGGATAGCGCATTGGACTTCTAGTTAAAAGCATGTAAGATGTCATTCAAAGGTTGTGGGTTTGAGTCCCACCAGAGTCATCCTTTAAAACCACTTTCTTTCATCTCCAGTGTCTGGGTGGGATTTGCTTCCTTTCATGGTTCTCATTGGTTCAGTCATTATGAAAATGGTATATTTCTCAGGCAAAACACTTAAATGAAAAGGAAACAAAACAGTTCACAAAGGAACCAGTTAAGAACTAATGTTCAGAGCCGTCGTTCCAGGCAGTATGAGGAGTTTCGCAACATCAAGATCTCCAATGTCTCTGTGGAATTTCCTTCCTTTCATGCTTTGGATTGGTTAAGTCATTCTGTCACCAACTCAAAATGTCATATTGAGGTAAAAGGGATGATTGACAGAAAGCAAAGAGTTTATAAAGGAACCAACCACAGCTGTTACAAAGGTTACAAAGAAAGAGAGTGAGTCATCATTATGTTGATGAGCGTAAAAGCTTAAGAGTGAGAGAACTCATCTTAATCTCTAGACCACATATGGGCTATACATCCAATCTAAGAACACATATTTGGACCAAAGTTTATCCTTCCTTCCTGCCTGCAGAAAGATCCAACTTTTTTCACCACTGTGACACATTAGGAAGTCAAGCTCTGTGGCGCAATGGATAGCACATTGGACTTCTAGTTGAGTACTTGAGATGTCATTCAAAGGTTGTGGGTTCGAGTCCCACCAGAGTCATCCTTTAAAACCACTTTCATTCATCTCCAATGCCTGTGTGGGATTTACTTCCTTTCATGCTTCACATTGGTTCAGTCATTATGAAAATGGTATATTTATCAGGCAAAACACTTGATTCTAAAGGCAACATACAATTCACAAGAATTAATTGAACCTACATCCAATTTTTTCCACCGCTGTGACTCACCTGGAAGTCAGGCTCTGTGCCGCAACGGATGGCACATTGGACTTCTAGTTAAATACATGTAAGTTATTTTTCAAAGGTTGTGGGTTCGAGTTTCACCAGAGTCATAGTTTAACTGGTGTCGAATACCTGAACCCCCAACATGAAGACATGACGGTGTTCTTTTATGTTAAAATGATCGTAAATGATTGGATATTCATCCAATCTAAGAACACATAATTTGGCCAAAGTTTATCCTTCCTGCCTGCAGGGACCTAGATCCAACTTTTTTCACCACTGTGATTCACAGTTGTATGTCAGGCTCTGTGGCGCAATGGATAGCGCATTGGACTTCTAGTTAAAAGCATGTAAGATGTCATTCAAAGGTTGTGGGTTCAAGTCCCACCAGAGTCATTCTTTAAAACCACTTTCTTTCATATCCAATGTCTGTGTGGGATTTGCTTCCTATCATGCTTCACATTGGTTCAGTCATTATGAAAATGGCATATTTCTAATGCAAAACACTTGATTTAAATGGAAACAAATATTTCACGAAGGAACCAGTTATGAACTCATCTTCACAGCCGTCCTTCCAGGCAGGATGCGGAAAGGTTACAAAGAAACAGAGTGAGTCATCATTATGTTGATGAGCGTAAAAGCTTAAGAGTGAGAGAACTCATCTTAATCTCTAGACCACATATGGGCCATACATCCAATCTAAGAACACATATTTGGGTCAAAGTTCATCCTTCCTGCCTGCAGGGATCTAGATCCAACTTTTTTCACCACTGTGACTCACCTGGAAGTCAGGCTCTGTGGCGCAATGGATAGCGCATTGGACTTCTAGTTCAAAACATATAAGATGCCATTCGAAGGTTGTGGGTTCGAGTCCCACCAGAGTCATAGTTTAACAGGTGGAGAATGTCTGAGTCCTCCTCATGGAGAAAAGGCCATGTTGCTTTATGTTAAAATGATCGTAACATTAGAAGTGGATAGTTCTTTCTACAGTTATTTCTGAGGCCAAAGAGTTGATTGAAAAGGGAACAAACTCTTCAACAAGAAGCCCTCTGACCATCCCAGCGTTTACTTCCACCTTCCACTGTCCTTCCACCTTCCACCTTCCACTTCCACCTGTCTACATAGATGTCCATGAGAAATCAACTAACATGCTGACCAGCAGTCTGATCCTCTGACCACCTCAGTGTTGCTGCCCACATCTGTTTATATAGTCATCTCTGTAGTTCATGAACTAACAATGAACCAGTCAAAATATAAGTACATGGAATTCTTAGTTCTCCCGTTGATGGATAATTATTATTTATACATTTTGACCCATAAAGTATTGCCAGGATGTGTGAGGATGAAACCATATTGAGCCAAAAAAGTTGACTGAAAAGGGAACAAACTGTTTAGAAAGAAACCTATAAATAACTCATTTTAGGAGTGTGAGAACTCATCTCAATCTCTAGACCACATATGGGCTATACATCCAATCTAAGAACACGTACTTTGGCCAAAGTTTATCCCACCTGCCTGCAGGGATCTAGATCCACTGTCACCACTGTGACTCATCTTTAGACATCAGGCTCTGTGGTGCAATGGATAGCGCATTGGACTTCTAGTTGAGTATTTGAGATGTTATTCAAAGGTTGTGGGTTTGAGTCCCACCAGAGTCATCCTTTAAAACCACTTTCTTTCGTCTGTGCAGGATTTGCTTCCTTTCATGGTTCTCATTGGTTCAGTCATTCTGAAAATGTTATATTTCTGACGCAAAACACTTGATTGAAAAGGAAACAAACAGTTCACAAAGGAAACAGTTAAGAAATCATCTTCAGAGCCGTCGTTCCAGGCAGTATGAGGAATTTCAGAAGATCAAGATCTCCACTGTCTCTGTGGGGTTTCCTTCCTTTCAATCTATGAACAGGTAATTTGGCCCAAGTTTATCCTTCCTGCCTGCAGGGACCTAGATCCAACTTTTTTCACCACTGTGACTCAGCTGGAAGTCCGGCTCTGTGGCGCAATGGATAGCGCATTGGACTTCTAGTTAACAACATGTAAGATGTTATTCAAAGGTTGTGGGTTCGAGTCCCACCAGAGTCATCTTTTAATTTTGTTTGTCTTACTTTCATAGTCCAACATTAGTTTCATGCTACATTCACCCTAAAAATGAGCAGTCATCTTTGGCTTTGCAGCGATAACTTCCACTGCCAATACACATTTCACATCAGAGATGTGATTTGATGGTTAAGAGTTGTGTCAATGAAGCATCCCTCTTCAATATGGTATCACATTTCACCTATCCCAGCTCTCTTCAGGTCTAAAGGCAGGGGTCCACCCTGGACAGGTCACCAGTCCATCGCAGGGCCACGTGCACAATCACAATCACTACTACAGGCAATTCAGAACCACCGATTATCCCAACATGCATGTCTTTGGACAGTGGGAGGAACCAGGAAGAAACCCACGCAAGTACGAAGAGAACATGCAAACTCCACACAGAAAGGCCCTCTTGATATTCAATGTGATTAATTAATAAAAATGGCAGCGCTAAAGCCTATGAGTGGAAAGGTTTAGAACATCCTGAACTGGTCACCAGTAAGGACGCAGCAGACTGACACACTGAACAACCGGATCGTTGCATGAGATGGAATTCAAAGGCTGTGGGTTGGAGTCCCTGTAGTTTCTGTGAAGTTTCCATGTTGCTTTTACTTCTACATGTCATTGGTATCATGTGGTTGCCGAGCAGGTGTGAGTGTTCATTGTTGTTTCCGTGGTGGCCCCATGAAGGACCGGCATCCTTTCCACAGGCTCTCGCCTGTCTTTCAACAAACGACAGCTATAGCATGCTCCAGGCATGACCCTGATGAACATAGAAACGACTCTACAATCACATCGACTGTTGACGGGTCAGAGTGTCACGGTGTCACCCCTCAGTTTCCAGTAATGCCAGCATGCCAACAGCAGCAGCAACAGGGAGCGTCAGAGACCAGACAGACCAAGGCACAACAGCAAGGTGAAGAGTTCAGAGTAAAGAAAGACAAAGACAGGAAGCAGAGGAGGAACGGCCAAGAGTCTGTCGGAGCACTTTCACAGTTTTACAGCGTTGCATGATGGTTAAGAGAAAGTCTGATATCACCCATGATTTAAATAAATAAAACTAGCTGAGAGAGGAAATGTCAGGGTCCTACTAGGCTTCAAACAAAGATGAGGTCCATGATTCTAACGGAAATGTTGTGAATGAAAAGAGAATGGAGGTTAGGAACAGAGAGGACAAGAGTTTTGAGGAATGAAGCAGCTGAAAGCTGTAAATCATCACAGAATGAGTGGCTGGCATGTTTCACACCACGAAACTCTGAATTTGCCATCAACGTAGTCCTTTAAGCACAGAGCAACTCTTGAAGTGAAAAACTCCCAGGGAGCCTTGGAAGAGCAGCTCACTTGTAGGGGTGAGTATTGGCAAGAACCTCGCAGTACGATATGTATCATGATACTTGGGTCACGATACGATATTATCACAATATCACAATATCACCATCTCTGACCATCCCAGCGTTTACTTCCACCTGTCTACATAGATGTCCATGAGAAATCAACTAACATGCTGACCAGCAGTCTGATCCTCTGACAACCTCAGTGTTGCTGCCCACATCTGTTTATATAGTCATCTCTGTAGTTCATGAACTAACAATGAACCAGTCAAAATATAAGTACATGGAATTCTTAGTTCTCTCATTAATATATAATCATTATTTATACATTTTGACCCATAAAGTATTGCCAGGATGTGTGAGGATGAGACCATATTAAGCCAAAATAGTTGACTGAAAAGGGAACAAACTGTGCAGAAAGGAACCTATGAGAGAACTCATCTCAATCTCTAGACCACATATGGGCTATACATCCAGTCTCAGAATATGTAATTCGGCCAAAGTTCATCCTACCTGCCTGCAGGGAACTAGATCCAATTTTTTTCACCGCTGTGACTAACACTTGGACGTCAAGCTCTGTGGCACATTGGACTTCTACTAAAAAACATGTAAGTTATTATTCAAAGGTTGCGGGTTTGCGTCCCACCAGAGTCATAGTTTATTTGGTGTGGAATATCTGAGTCCCCATCATGAAGAAATAACCGTGTTCTTTTATGTTAAAATGATCCTAAATGATATTCATCCAATCTAAGAACACGTAATTTGGCCCAAGTTTATCCTTCCCACCTGCAGGGATCTAGATCCAACTTTTTTTACTGCTGTGAGTCACCAAGAAATCAGGCTCTGTGGCGCAATGGATAGCGCATTGGACTTCTAGTTAAAAATGTAAGATGTTATTCAAAGGTTGTGGGTTCGAGTCCCACCGGAGTCATCCTTTAAAACCACTTTCTTTCCTCTCCAATGTCTGTGTGGGATTTCCTTCCTTTCATGATTCACATTGGTTCAGCCATTCTAAAAATGGTACATTTCTTAGGCAAAACACAATTCACGAAGGAACCAGTTAAGAACTCATCTCCAGGTAGTAGTATGAGCAATTTCGCATTTTTTTAAAATCCCGTCGCATGAACGCTCTAGTGCAGCAAGGTTACAAAGAAACAGAGTGAGTCATCATTATGTTGATGAGCATAAAAGCTTAAGAGTGAGAGAACTCATCTTAATCTCTAGACCACGTATGGGCTATACATCCAATCTAAGAACACATATTTGAACCAAAGTTTATCCTTCCTGCCTACAGGGACCTAGATCCAACTTTTTTCACCACTGTGACTCACCTGGAACTCAGGCTCTGTGGCGCAACGGATAGCGCATTAGACTTCTAGTTAAACATGTAAGATGTCATTCAAAGGTTGTGGGTTCAAGTCCCACCAGAGTCATCCTTTAAATCCACTTTCTTTCATCTCCAGTGTCTGTGTGAGATTTGCTTCCTTTCATGGTTCACAATGGTTCAGTAATTCCGAAAATGGTATATTTCTGAGGCAAAACACTTGATTGAAAAGGAAACAAACAGTTCACAAAGGTACCAGTTATGAACTCATCTTCAGAGCCGTCGTTCCAGGCAGTATGAGTCCCACCAGAGTCATCCTTTAATATCTTCTCCTGTGGGTTTGTCTCTTTTATAGTCCAACATTAGTTTCACGCTACAAGACTTGTGTCAAGCAAGCATCCCTCTTCAATATGGCATCACATTTCACCTACGCCAGCTCTCTTCGGGAGAAAGGTAGGGAGCACTTTCAGAGCACTTTTACAGTTTTACAGTTTTACAGTTTTACAGCGTTACATGATGGTCAAGACAAAGTCTGATATCGCCATGATTTAAAAAAATAAAACTAGCTGAGAGAGGAAATGTCAGGGTCCTACTAGGCTTCACACAAAGATGAGGTCCATGATTCTAACAGAAATGTTGTGAATGAAAAGAGAATGGAGGTTAGGAAGAGAGAGGACAAGAGTTTTTGAGGAATGAAGCAGCTGAAAGCTGTAAATCATCACAGAATGAGTGGCTGGCATGTTTCACTCCACGAAACTCTGAATTTGCCATCAACGTAGTCCTTTAAGCACAGAGCAACTCTTGAAGTGAAAAACTCCCAGGGAGCCTTGGAAGAGCAGCTCACTTGTAGGAGTGAGTATTGGCAAGAACCTCGCAGTACGATATGTATCATGATACTTGGGTCACGATACGATATTATCACGATATCGCGATATATTGCAATATTCTACCCAGTTAATATCAAAATTAAAAGTAGAGATGAAAAATCAAGTTGCTGTATATGTTCATCAGATGATATTGATCATTCAGAGGACAAATTGAGTCAAAACTATTTGCTTCAAAACAACCTATTTATTGTTTATTATTAGTGCTTTTGAAAAAAATTGAAAAAAAAATCAATATTAAGAGGTGAAAAATCGATATTTTATTGGGCGGCCGAAAATTGTGATATATTGCCAAATCGATTTTTCACACCCCTACTCACTTGTGAAACGTCCCACTAATTATGAAAGAAACGGCGCCGTGCATCATCCCACTGAGGCTCCTTCTCTGCTGCAGTATGGGGGTGGACGAGCGCCGGAGCACAAGCTGCTGCTCACGACCAGCACATTTACTCCTGCGACACATGCCGCTAACCGGCCGTCCCTCTCGCTGGCCCCCGTCTGGAGAATGTGCATGGGATGTGAGTGCTCTAACCCATCTTTAGTCTCCATTCAGGCGTCATTACAAGAGCTGGTTTCAGGGAACTTGGCAGAGCAGAGGGAGCTCTGAATATTCAGCAGCTGACGCTGAAAACATGCACACTGGTTTGCCACGCCATCTCATTAGTTCAGAAAACGATGCGAGTCCAGAGAACGTCCCCCAGGGACGTCTGCTACATCTCCTCTGCTGCCTTTTCATCGATCGGGCACGGACTCGTCAGATGCATCCTCATCGCCTGCAGGGTCTTTAACGTTTGGAAGTCTTGCTCTTATCCCAGAGTCCCTCTAGATCAGGGGTCTTTGACTCCAGTCCTGGAGGGCCGGCGTCCTGCAGGTCTTAGACGTTTTCCTGCTTCAGCACACCTGATTCAAATGAACGGGTCGTTAACAGACCTGGATGACAAGATGACGGTGATCCATTCATTAGAATCAGGTGCCAAATCTAAGACACGTGTCAAACACAAGGCCCGTGGGCCAAATGTGGCCCGTCACATCATTTTATGTGGCCCTCGAGAGCTTGAGCATTATTGGCTTAAATTTCAAACCGATATTTTAAGACTTGAAATAAGCTTACACTGCTTTAAAGTGCACATTTTGACAATAAACTACATCTCCCATCATGCATTTCGTCGTTACCCACAACGATAATGGTAGCTATGAGCAAGACGATTTTTCAGAACTGATGGACTCAAGAAAAACCTTTTAGTAAACTCTAACCCCAACATGTCCAAGAAAAGAAAAATTGATGCACAAAAGTATAACTCTTGTGTTATGTGTGTCAGTCGTGAAAGATTTTAATCCACGTCGGCATTTTGACAACAAACACGGAGCTAAGTATGCTAAATTTAGCCTGCAAGAAAAACAAAGAACCTCTTCCGCTTCTGAAACCAAGGTAACGGATACTCTTACAACCACAAACCAGTTTAATATAATAATGAGTTAAATATTTGAAACTTGAATACATAATAAATACAGAAACTGTTATTTAACGTTTATATACATATATAGGTGTAAATTCTGATAAAAAAAAAATGCAACACAGCTCCAACTTCTGGTCTGCAAGCTTCAAAATAAACTCCTGTGCGCAGTAAGAGCTGTGGATAATCTGAGAGGCTCCTGTGTCAACGTCTGCATCCGCTGTCTCTCTGCCACCAAAGGTGTATGTTTGCGGTGTTAATGGCATCTCGGCTCTAAACTCATTTCCTGTAGACTCAGCGCTGAGGGTCACCAGACATCCCGCTGAACGCCGCTGACCCGCAGCTAACGGGTCTAATATTAAAACACAGTCACAAAGCAGTAAAGAGGCCTCATCTGTCTTCTTCACGCCAACCGAGCGCTGACTGTGGTGTTGCTAAGATACCTGGACGGTGCTGACTGTTGTTGGGGGGAGTGGGGGGGGGGGTCAGTGCAAACATTTGAACTGCTGAGCATGCCTAACGAGTTTTAGAGAAATCAATACGACGAATATACGGGGGGATGTCACCAGCTGAGGTGTGATGGTGATGGACTGGACGTTAACGTGTCCCTCTGCTGTCGGTGAGTCCGTTTATTACCATCCAGCTGCTGAAACCACCACACAGCTGCAGCTGAGGATGTTTTCTCTGCAGAGTCACAGCCTGGGAAACGCCGGTGCTGCTGTCGGTGCAGAGGATTCTGGAAGGTTTGTATTTAACATCAGAACGTGTAGTAAAGACCTGCAGTGGCTCAGATTTCTTAATCAGCATGAGTGGCTCCTTTAAATTAAAGCTCTGAACACAGTTTGGAGAAGGTGTTTAACCATCCAGATGATGTTGTAAAATATTAAAATACGTTCAATGTCGTGTTTGTCGTTAGTGACTGTAATCATGTCAGAGATGATGACTGGAAACTCGTCGCCCTGTGACATTTGGAGACTTGTTTCCCAGCTGAGACACTTCTCATTTAAAATGTCCTCTTCTGGTCACAAAAGCCTTTACTTCGCTCTGAAATGTTGCAAATAGTTGTTTTATTTTATTTTGCAGATTCAACAGTGTGTAGAAATGTGTTCTGGTTATTTGGTTTTAGGACTACTCTTATACACAAAGTGATTTTTTTTCCATTTAGCTTTTTACAGTAACTTTTTATTTTTGGCTGTTATTTTTTTTTATATTTATTTTATCAAAATGTCAGGATCCTCTTTAAAAATAGATTCTACAGGATTAATTATACTTTTTGTACCTTACTGTAGTTCTAAAAATGCTTTCCATCCACCCATTATCAATCCATTCATCCATCCATCTATTCATCATCCATCCATCCATCCATCCATCCATCCATCCATCCAGCATCCATCCATCCATCCATCCATCCATCCATCCAGCATCCATCCATCATCCATCCAGCCATCCATCATCAGAGCCAGCCATCATCCAGCATCCAGCAAGCATCCAGCATCCAGCATCCATCCATCCATCCATCCATCCATCCATCCATCCATCCATCCAGCATCCATCCTCATCATCATCCATCCATCCATCCATCCATCCATCCATCCATCCATCCATCCATCATCATCCATCCATCCATCCATCCATCCATCCATCCATCCATCCATCCATCCATCCATCCATCCATCCATCCATCCATCTCCATCCATCCATCCATCCATCCATCCATCCATCCATCCATTCATCATCCATCCATCCATCCATCCATCCATTCACCCGTCCATCCAGAAGGAATGTGCATCATGTTCACACTGGATCATGAGCATCATGTTCACATGGATCATGACATCATATTCACACTGGATCATGTCATCATCATGTTTCACACTGGATCATGTGCATCATATTCACTGGATCATGGCATCATGTTCACATGGATCATCATGTTCACATGGATCATGAGCATCATATTCACACTGGATCATGAGCATCATATTCACACTGGATCATGAGCATCATTCACACTGGATCATGAGCATCATTCACACTGGATCATGGCATCATGTTCACAGGATCATGTGCATCATGTTCACACTGGATCATGAGCATCATTTACACACATGCATCATATTCATCATTGATCATGCATCATATTCACACTCATGCATCATTTCACACTGGATCATGTGCATCATGTTCACACTGGATCATGAGCATCATCATGGATCATATTCACACTGGATCATGCATGCATCATGTTCACACTGGATCATGTGCATCATATTCACACTGGATCATGAGCATCATGTTCACACTGGATCATGCATCATATTCCACTGGATCATGTTCATCATGCACACTGGATCATGTGCATCATGTTCACACTGGATCATGTGCATCATATTCACACTGGATCATGATCATCATCATGTTCACACTGGATCATGTGCATCATGTTCACACTGGATCATGTGCATCATATTCACACTGGATCATGTGATCATGTTCACATGGATCATTGCATCATGTTCACACTGGATCATGTGCATCATATTCACACTGGATCATGATCATGCATCATGTTCATACACTGGATCATGTGCATCATCATTTCACACTGGATCATGTGCATCATATTCACACTGGATCATGTGCATCATGTTCACACTGGATCATGTGCATCATATTCACACTGGATCATGTGCATCATATTCACACTGGATCATGTGCATCATGTTCACACTGGATCATGTGCATCATGTCATTCACACTGGATCATGTGCATCATGTTCACACTGGAACATGTGCATCATATTCACACTGGATCATGAGCATCATATTCACACACTGGATCATGTGCATCATATTCACACTGGATCATGTGCATCATCATATTCACACTGGATCATGCATGCATCATATTCACACTGGATCATGTGTGCATCATATTCACACTGGATCATGAGCATCATGTTCACACTGGATCATGTGCATCATGTTCACACTGGATCATGTGCATCATATCCACACTGGATCATGAGCATCATGTTCACACTGGATCATGTGCATCATGTTCACACTGGATCATGAGCATCATATTCACACTGGATCATGTGCATCATATTCACACTGGATCATGTGCATCATGTTCACACTGGATCATGTGCATCATGTTCACACTGGATCATGTGCATCATATTCACACTGGATCATGTGCATCATGTTCACACTGGATCATGTGCATCATATTCACACTGGATCATGAGCATCATATTCACACTGGATCATGTGCATCATATTCACACTGGATCATGTGCATCATATTCACACTGGATCATGTGCATCATATTCACACTGGATCATGTGCATCATGTTCACACTGGATCATGTGCATCATGTTCACACTGGATCATGTGCATCATATTCACACTGGATCATGTGCATCATGTTCACACTGGATCATGTGCATCATGTTCACACTGGATCATGTGCATCATATTCACACTGGATCATGTGCATCATATTCACACTGGATCATGTGCATCATGTTCACACTGGATCATGTGCATCATGTTCACACTGGATCATGTGCATCATATTCACACTGGATCATGTGCATCATGTTCACACTGGATCATGTGCATCATATTCACACTGGATCATGTGCATCATATTCACACTGGATCATGTTCATCATGTTCACACTGGATCATGTGCATCATATTCACACTGGATCATGTGCATCATGTTCACACTGGATCATGTGCATCATGTTCACACTGGAACATGTGCATCATGTTCACACTGGATCATGTGCATCATGTTCACACTGGATCATGTGCATCATATTCACACTGGATCATGTGCATCATGTTCACACTGGATCATGTGCATCATGTTCACACTGGATCATGTGCATCATGTTCACACTGGATCATGTGCATCATATTCACACTGGATCATGTGCATCATGTTCACACTGGATCATGTGCATCATATTCACACTGGATCATGAGCATCATATTCACACTGGATCATGTGCATCATGTTCACACTGGAACATGTGCATCATGTTCACACTGGAACATGTGCATCATGTTCACACTGGATCATGTGCATCATGTTCACACTGGATCATGTGCATCATGTTCACACTGGATCATGTGCATCATGTTCACACTGGAACATGTGCATCATGTTCACACTGGATCATGTGCATCATATTCACACTGGATCATGTGCATCATATTCACACTGGAACATGTGCATCACTCTGGCAGTGTGGCTCCAGGCTGCAGGTCTGATAAAATCTCATGATGAACCTGCTCCCACTTTAATATCCAGCAGGAGCGACTGATGTGCTGCTTAAGCTGCATTTCAGATTGGACGCCTGTGCAGACTCAGACAGAACAAATCACTATCCTCCCATGCAGCCTATAGTCATGATGTATTATATAACAGTCTGTCAGCCCACCATGGCTGTGGTTTTACTGGTGCTTGTGTGCGGTAGATGGGAAGGAACAACATGTTCCCAGTTGGTGCAGCGCCAGTATGACATCCATCTACTACTGATGTCTAAAGTAAATTATGCCACAAACGCACCGGGAGAATAAAACATCCTTATACGGAAACATTTTATTTTAGTTGTAGAAATGAGAATAAAAGTGTGAGTTGTGGCACGATCAAACCTGATTTTTAAGTTAGGAATGAAGATGACTACGGTTTGTTACTTATTTCCCTCCCTATGGCAACATCTCCACTCTAAATACCCGCTTCTCCTCACGTAGGCTCCTCGACCTTCAGCGACTCTAAATAGTCAAGTTGGCGTAAGAAGGCGGAAGTCAACGCAGCTCCCTTTCAAAATAAAAGCGACGCGTATATAAAAGTAGGGGTGGCGCTTTATTGTCTCGCGGCGGAGTTTCCGGTGGCACGTTATCGCTCCGGTAGCTCGACACTGGTCCCTTCGTGACTCATTCTCCGTGATGCAAGAGCCTTTTACAGTAATGCACGAGCCCCTTTTCAGTCCGGAGGGAAAGTCACAGCAATATTAGTTACAAACAACTACGAGAGACGCCCTCCGGTGACTGTGAGGGGACGGATCATGGATGTGGACACTTGTGGTCCCCCGGCTGGACCCTTTAAAGGGACTGAGACAACACAGAGTAGATGTTGGAGTGATTGTGTAGTACTGTGCGTCCTGGGAACGCGCACAAAAACCTGAGCCGTCTGCGCATCTGATGGGGGGGGAGCTGCGAGCATCTGAAAGGAGTTGAGTCATTCAGCAATCACTTGTTGATGTTGTTGCAGCTTTCAAATCTATCTCCAAGCACCAAGGCCACACAGGCAGAAAGGGACTATAAATTAAAAAATAAAATAAAATCCTGCTGCATCCGCGCAAAAATGTTTGACAGCATGGAAACGAGCAGGAGCTGTTGCATAACAGTCTCCGGGATTCATTTAAAGTCATACAAATACCCGATATCACGAGGAGGAAATGGATTTGATGTAACTGTGTTGACAAGTATGTTTTCTACCTTCTTCCTCCTTTTCTTCTGATGCGCTGATAAAAAAAGAAAGAAGAAAAAAAAGCCGCACCTTGGCCTCGCTCCTATCAGATAGCTGCACCCATTATCGGACATCCGCAAGCCGCGCGCACGTCCTCAATTAAATATGAACAACCAGTGAACCACAGAGAACATTCTATTTCCTCAACATGTCATATCTGAAGTGTGCACAAAACATTTAACTTTATAAAATAAAAAAAAGAAAGAAACTGAGGAAGACAGCAGAGTGGAGAGTTATTCTTCTAACCGCGGTAACCGGGCGGGCTGACAGCACCGGAACCGGTCCGGTAAACTAACTTCACGCCGTTACCTTGAGCATCTCCGCCGCTGGTCAGCACCGCGATGCTTTTACCGGCGCCGGAGAGGTTCTCGAAGAATTTCCGGGTGTCCTGCCGCTTGGGTCCCGTGGTTCCGGCCATCGTTCCCGCTCCCCCCGCTGGGTCTGTCCGAACCTGCCGATGAGACGGAATAAAGTCTGCAGCCGCCGACCTGCGGCGACGGAAAACACCGGGATACTTGAGACAGGGAGGAGGGGGGAGGAGGAGGAGGAGGAGGGGGGGGGGGGGGGTAGTGGGACTGCAGAGGTTACCGCCCCCCTGCAAAGATCCGAGATTCACACAGATGCGTCACTCTGGTGACGTATCTGGAAAAAACTATGGCAAGGCAAGTGTATTAGTAATGGCACTTTCATTCACAAGAGGCTTTGCAAAGGTATTAAATAAAAAAAATTGATTATCAAAAACAGCATAATGTATATAATGTATATAATGTAATGTATATAGATCTGTGTGTATACATTGGGTATAAATGTTGCTTATTTTTTTATTTCTTCTTTTTTTGGGGGATATATCCACTTAATAATTATGATTAATTTCAAGAGGTTCTATATGTTTATTTTCTAAATTATGTTATGCACATGTGTCTGTGTACATTGATTTATGCATCATTATATATTTTATTTTATAAATATATTATATTTATTTTCAGAGATTCATGATAGTGTTAAAATTATCTTTGCTTTAAAAGATTGTTTTGACATGTCTGGAATGAATCAATGAAATGAAATGAAATAAGAATGCAATGAAAAATGCATCATAAAATCAGAAGAAAAAAACAGATTTAGACATTTAGACAAAGCTGCGACTCACATCAGGTAAAATCTCTTGTTTATAACTGTTTATAACAGTTTTGTCTCATTTTAGTCACATTACATCAGACGTACAAACGGTACTATTCACTTCTTATGGCTGGATGTGCTGTTTGTATGAGATAATTAGATAATTACAGGTAATTATGTGCTGACGGACCAGCGCTCGACTGTTTCAGAGACGTTCACGGGCCACAGCTTCAGGTCTTGATTTGGCTTCTACTCGCTTAATGGCAGTATTTCAGATGAAGCCGTTTACTGACAACAGCTCTGTGGTCGGGTGATGGATATGAAACAGAAATGTCATACGCTTCTGCCTCATGGAGACAAGCCAAAATGTTTTCTCAGTGACTTTAGCAACTGGAATGCGGTTCCAGTTCCCAGCTCCCAGCTCCGACTTCCGAGGTAAATGGAACACACCGACATATTTTTGTTGTGTGTTGTTTTTTTTTATATGTGGAAAATACATCTGAACACAAGTCTCAGGCTTTATAATAGTGTAATTGTAGATTTGAGGATTAAAAAGCTAAAGGTGATGGATGGATGCACATGTGTCAAACACAAGGCCCGCGGGCCAAATGTGGGCCGCCACATCATTTTATGTGGCCCTCGAGAGCTTGTGCATTATTGGCTTCAATTTTAAACCGATATTTTAAGACTTAAAATAAGCTAACGCCGCTTCATCTCCCATCATGCATTTCTCTGTTACCCACAACGATAACAGCAGCTATGAGCAAGTGGATTTTTCAGAATTGATGGACTTAAGAAAAACCTTTTACTAACTAACCCCAACATGTCCAAGAAAAGAAAAATTGATGCACAACAGTATAACTTTTGTGTTATGAGGCGGTTTCAGTCGTGAAAGAGTTTAATCTACGTCGGCATTTTGACAGCAAACACGGAGCTAAGTATGCTAAATTTAGCCTGCAAGAAAAACAAAGAACCGCCTCCGCTTCTCTGATTATTAAATTAAACCCTGAGTTTAATATAATAATGATTTAAATATTTGAAACTTGACTACATAATAAATACAAAAACTGTTATTTAACATTATAATAAGGTGTAGTTTAATTTATTTTGATTTACATTGCATTTTGTTACATTCATGCTGTCAATCTGATGCTGATGTGGCCCTCAGTGAAAATGAGTCTGACACCCCTGGATGGATGGATGGATGGATGGATGGATGGATGGATGGATGATGGATGGATGGATGGATGGATGGATGGATTGAATGAATGAATGAATGGATGGATGGATGGATGGTGAATGAATGGATGGATGGATGGATGGATGGATGGATGGTGAATGAATGGATGGATGGATGGATGGATGGATGGATGGATGGATGGATGGATGGATGGATGGATGATGGATGGATGGATGGATGGATGGATGGATGGATGGATGGATGGATGATGAGATGGATGGATGGATGATGGATGGATGGATGGATGGATGGATGGATGATGGATGATGATGGATAGATGATGGATGGATGGATGATGGATGGATGGATGGATGGATGGATGGGGATGATGATGGATGGTGATGATGGGATGGATGGATGGATGATGGATGGTGGATGGATGATGGATGGATGGATGGGATGGATGGATGGATGGATGGATGGATGGATGGATGGATGGATGGATGGATGGCTGAATTGAATGAATGGATGGATGGATGATGAATGGATGGATGGATGGATGGATGGATGAACGATGAATGAATGGATGGATGAATGATGAATGGATGGATGGATGGATGATGAATGAATGGATGGATGGATGATGGATGGATAGATGGATGATGGATGGATATATAGATGATGGATGGATGAATGATGAATGGATGGATGGATGATGAATGGATGGATGATGAATGGATGGATGGATGGATGAATGGATGCATAATGAATGAATGTATGATAATTAATGGATGGATGGAAAGCATTTTTAGAACTACTATAGGGTACAAAAATGAGAGTTGATCCTGTAGAATCTATTTTCAAAGAGAGGATAGATGATCAGAGTGACACCTCTTCACTCTTACAGCCCTCTTCGGCTGTCACGACCCGCTTTGCCAAAGGAAGCCGAAGCTGGAGAAACAAAGGGGCGGGTGTAACGAGTGATTGACAGCCGCGTGGACCAATGGACACAAAGATCACCAACTGACGACGGCCTCATAGTCAGGAAGTTGTCCCATATCAGCAAAATTCAGAAGTTTCTTTATAATCTAGACACTTTTTGTGAGTGAGGGCTGTTACAGCATCAAATGTTGACATGGTGCAACAGCGGGAGATTGGATTGTTGCTCCAAATGATGTAATTGCTGCAACAAAGAGCTGATTACAGACACAAAAACCTCAGATAGCCCTGAATATTTATCTGCTGATATTTGACAATGCCAGTGTTTTTTACTTGTATCGTATCCTTAAGTTCATATATTTGATTGTCAGTACGACATGGACTCTCCGTGTTGCAGAGAGTCTGTGACATTGCGTGAAGTTCATGACCTTCAGTTATCCTTCCAGGACGCCCGGCTGTAAATCACCCCAATGACCTGCCGCGACCTCCTCCATCCAACAGCTGCTGTGGTTCCTGATGGTGCATCTGACACAAAAAAAGTTTATCTGAGAGTCAGTTAAAAGAAAAAAAAATGTTTTCATGCCGTGCAGAGGTGTTGCTGTGTGATTAGATTGGAAAGGGCACGTTGCAGCCATGAGGCACTGGACCAGTCTCACGTTTCCGTCGGCTGAATATCAAATATATATATATATTTTTAAAAAAAGAGAGATCATTTCCTGTGTGGTCTTGTGACATTTCTGATGTTCCCCACTTCTTTAAATGTGATTCCAAGATCGAAAATGAGGAACTGCTTTAACGGAACATCTATTACGTGAACGTGGGCGTGTTATTAAGTGTTACAAAATTAATTTGACATGGAAGAAATCGTCATGATCAGATGTGAGGAAGAGTTAGTGTCTTTAGAAGTCAGGTGAATCTGGAAGAACGTCTGGCGATCATCAGTCACATCTGGAGAGCTAAAAGAGTGAAATAATTTTTTTTTTAAAGGCATAAAGAAAGGTCTTTCAGGCTTACTGGGACAGGAATCAAGATTAAAAATGCCTGAATGGCTTGCAAAGAACCAAAATCAAAGCTCAAAGCACATAAAATTCACATTTGGTTCTATAACTGTGAATAATAAGTTGGAAATGCATCACCAAACATGACTAAGAAAGCTTATATTCAGAAAAAAAAGTTATTAAATGTATTTTAATCTAATTCAAATAT
>JAGFBZ010002491.1:0-33250 GCA_018398805.1 Hirundichthys speculiger
GGCGGAGAATGGCGAGGAAGAGGAACATGGGGACGGTCCAGCCATGCCACGCTGCATACATGTAGACCTGAGAACAGGTGAGGGGTCAGGAGGGGAGTCTGCATGTCGGACCCGATCTGAGAGGACTCACCTGAGAGGACTCACCATGAAGGCGATGGCTGAGGTGTAGACGGAGTACCAGCTGGACAGGGCTGACAGGTTCCTCATGAAGCTGCTCATGGGTCTGAAGGCTCGTTCTGGAAGAGGAGCAGACTGATGAAGACACCTGTCTGCTGGGTCTACGCTACCACCATGTTTTCAGTTTGTTCTGCTCCCTGGTCTGGTTGGACTGAGGACACCTGAGTGATGAAGCCTTTGCTTTAAAGTTCGGTCTCTGCTGGGTTACCCGAACATCTGGACGGAGTCTCAAGGAAGGAACCAGCGCTCTGATTCATCACATAGCCACCGTCGACACAGGTCCGATATGTTTGTTTGTTTGTTTCCGTATGTTTTTCTTGGGCGATGTACTGGGAATGTAATTTGTAATTAGACGTTCCAGGTGAAGGTAGGTTACCTACACAGGTGAACGTTCCAACTCTCCCTCCCTCCCAGGTTTGAATCCTGGTTACGTCAGGAAGGACATCATACTTCTCAACCCTAACCCTTCTCATGTGACTCAGCGACTAAACCATGTTCATCATATGACACACATCAAACTCGAGGTCCGCGGGCCAAATCTGGCCCACAACCTCATTTCCTTTGGCCCGTGAGAGCAAGCAAAGACTACAACGCCCCGCCACATTTGGATTTTGTTTCCTTTCTTTCTGCAACATTTATGCAGTTGTCTGACCTGAATCTGCATGAGGTCCATCTGAGATTTGAATGGGCCCCACTTGGGACCTTCCTCTGGTTCCATGTGAACGGTCTGGGTCCAACAGCATAACAACCAAGTGTCTGATTCACATGGATCCATCATGGAGCCAGAGGACAACCCCAGCTCCATGTTTCATGGTGCACTTATACCTCAGATGGATCCATGTCCAGATGTTGAGTCAGAGATGGTTTGGAGCACAAAATGTTCCAGAAAGTAAAAGTTAATCCACATGGAAAGAGATTTACAGAGATGGAAGTAAATAACGTGTTTCTACTCCAGAAAGAAGCTCCAGACTGGTAGGGTGCAGGATGGGTGGTCTGGTGAGTAAATCACTGTCAATTATTTCATTACCCATCTGATCAGACATGGACCAGACTAGATGTCCAGATGTGGACCTGGCTCACTAGATGTCCAGATGTGGACCTGGCTCACTTTATGTCCAGATGTGGACCTGGCTCACTAGATCTCCAGATGTGGACCTGACTCACTAGATGTCCAGATGTGGACCTGGCTCACTTTATGTCCAGATGTGGACCTGGCTCACTATATGTCCAGATGTGGACCTGGCTCCATATGTCCTGTGGACCTGGCTCACTATATGTCCAGATGTGGACCTGGCTCACTGACTATATGTCCAGATGTGGACCTGGCTCACTGACAGATGTCCAGATGTGGACCTGGCTCACTGACTATATGTCCAGATGTGGACCTGGCTCACTGACTAGATGTCCAGATGTGGACCTGGCTCACTACTAGATGTCCAGATGTGGACCTGGCTCACTAGATCTCCAGATGTGGACCTGACTCACTAGATGTCCAGATGTGGACCTGGCTCACTTTATGTCCAGATGTGGACCTGGCTCACTGACTAGATGTCCAGATGTGGACCTGGCTCACTAGATGTCCAGATGTGGACCTGGCTCACTAGATGTCCAGATGTGAACCTGGCTCACAAGATGTCCAGATGTAGACCTGGCTCACTAGATGTCCAGATGTGGACCTGGCTCACAAGATGTCCAGATGTGGACCTGGCTCACTAGATGTTCAGATGTGGACCTGACTCACTATATGTCCAGAGGTGGACCTGATTGACAAGATGTCCAGACGTAGACCTGACTGACTGGATGTCCTGATGTGTATGACTAGATGTCCAGACGTGGACCTGACCGACTAGATGTCCAGACGTAGACCTGACTCACTAGACGTCCAGACGTAGACCTGACTCACTAGACGTCCAGACGTGGACGACTAGATGTCCAGATGGGGACCTGACTGACTAGATGTCCAGATGTGGACCTGATTGACAAGATGTCCAGACGTAGACCTGACTGACTGGATGTCCTGATGTGTATGACTAGATGTCCAGACGTGGACCTGACCGACTAGATGTCCAGACGTGGACCTGATTGACTAGATGTCCAAACGTGGACCTGACTGACTAGATGTCCAGACGTGGACGACTAGATGTCCAGATGGGGACCTGACTGACTAGATGTCCAGATGTGGACCTGACTCACTAAATGTCCAGATGTGGACCTGACTCACTAGATGTCCAGATGTGGACCTGACTCACTAGATGTCCAGATGTGGACCTGACTCTCAAGATGTCCAGATGTGGATCTGACTCACAAGATGTCCAGATGTGGACCTGGATCACTAGATGTCCAGATGTGGACCTGACTCACTAGATGTCCAGATGTGGACCTGACTCACTAGATCTCCAGATGTGGACCTGACTCACTAGATGTCCAGATGTGGACCTGACTCACTAGATGTCCAGGTGTGGACCTGACTCACTAGATGTCCAGATGTGGACCTGGCTCACTAGATGTCCAGATGTGGACCTGGCTCACTTTATGTCCAGATGTGGACCTGGCTCACTAGATGTCCAGATGTGGACCTGACTCACAAGATGTCCAGATGTGGACCTGGCTCACTAGATGCCCAGATGTGGACCTGGCTCACTAGATGTCCAGATGTGGACCTGGCTCACTTTATGTCCAGATGTGGACCTGATTGACTAGATGTCCAGATGTGGACCTGACTTACTAGATGTCCAGATGTGGACCTGGCTCACTAGATGCCCAGATGTGGACCTGGCTCACTAGATGTCCAGATGTGGACCTGGCTCACTTTATGTCCAGATGTGGACCTGACTCACTAGATGTCCAGATGTGGACCTGACTCACTAGATGTCCTGACCTGACTCACTAAATGTCCAGACATGGACCTGATTAACTAGATGTCCAGACGTGGACCTGACTGACTAGATGTCCAGACGTAGACCTGACTGACTAGATGTCCTGACGTGTATAACTAGATGTCCAGACGTAGACCTGACTCACTAGACGTCCAGACGTGGACCTCACTGACTAGATGTCCAGACGTGGACCTGACCGACTAGATGTCCAGACGTGGACCTGACCGACTAGATGTCCAGACGTGGACCTGACCGACTAAATGTCCAGACGTGGACCACACTGACTAGATGTCCAAACGTGGACCTGACTGACTAGATGTCCAGACGTGGACGACTAGATGTCCAGATGTGGACCTGACTTACTAGATGTCCAGATGTGGACCTGGCTCACTAGATGCCCAGATGTGGACCTGGCTCACTAGATGTCCAGATGTGGACCTGGCTCACAAGATGTCCAGATGTGGACCTGACTCACTAGATGTCCAGATGTGGACCTGACTCACTAGATGTCCTGACCTGACTCACTAAATGTCCAGACATGGACCTGATTAACTAGATGTCCAGACGTAGACCTGACTGACTGGATGTCCTGATGTGTATGACTAGATGTCCAGACGTGGACCTGATTGACTAGATGTCCAGACGTAGACCTGACTCACTAGATGTCCAGACGTAGACCTGACTCACTAGATGTCCAGACGTGGACCTCACTGACTAGATGTCCAGACATGGACCTGATTGACTAGATGTCCAGACGTGGACCTGACTGACTAGATGTCCAGACGTAGACCTGACTGACTAGATGTCCTGACGTGTATAACTAGATGTCCAGACGTAGACCTGACTCACTAGACGTCCAGACGTGGACCTCACTGACTAGATGTCCAGACGTGGATCTCACTGACTAGATGTCCAGACGTGGACCTGACCCGACTAGACCAGACGTGGACCTGACCGACTAGATGTCCAGACGTGGACCAGACCGACTAAATGTCCAGACGTGGACCACACTGACTAGATGTCCAAACGTGGACCTGACTGACTAGATGTCCAGACGTGGACGACTAGATGTCCAGATGTGGACCTGACTTACTAGATGTCCAGATGTGGACCTTGCTCACTAGATGCCCAGATGTGGACCTGGCTCACTAGATGTCCAGGTGTGGACATGACTCACTAGATGTCCAGGTGTGGACATGACTCACTAGATGTCTAGATGTGGACCTGACTCACTAGATGTCCAGATGTGGACCTGACTCACTAGATGTCCAGGTGTGGACCTGACTCACTAGATGTCCAGGTGTGGACCTGACTCACTAGATGTCCAGGTGTGGACCTGACTCACTAGATCTCCAGGTGTGGACCTGACTCACTAGATCTCCAGGTGTGGACCTGACTCACTAGATCTCCAGGTGTGGACCTGACTCACTAGATGTCCAGATGTGGACCTGACTCACTAGATGTCCAGACATGGACCTGACTCACTAGATGTCCAGACGTGGACCTGACTCACTAGATGTCCAGATGTGGACCTCACTGACTAGATGTCCAGACGTGGACCTGACCGACTAAATGTCCAGACGTGGACCTCACTGACTAGATATCCAGACGTGGACCTGACTGACTAGATGGCCAGATGTGGACCTGACTGACTAGATGTCCAGACATGGACGACTAGATGTCCAGATGTGGACCTGACGGACTAAATGTCCAGATGTGGACCTGACTCACTAGATGTCCAGATGTGGACCTGACTCACAAGATGTCCAGATGTGGACCTGACTCACAAGATGTCCAGATGTGGACCTGACTCACTAGATGTCCAGATGTGGACCTGACTCACAAGATGTCCAGATGTGGACCTGACTGACTAGATGTCCAGATGTGGACCTGACTCACAAGATGTCCAGACGTTGACGACTAGATGTCCAGACGTGGACGACTAGATGTCCAGACGTGGACAACTAGATGTCCAGATGTGGACCTGACTCACTAGATGTCCAGATGTGGGCGACTAGATGTCCAGATATGGACCTGACTCACTAGATGTCCAGACGTGGACCTGACTGACTAGATGTCCAGACGTGGACCTGACTCACTAGATGTCCAGATGTGGACCTGACTCACAAGATGTCCAGATGATGTGACCTGACTCAGATGTGGACCTGACTCACTAGATGTCCAGATGTGGACCTGACTCACTAGATGTCCAGATGTGGACCTGACTCACTAGATGTCCAGATGTGGACCTGACTCAGATGTCCAGATGTCCTGACTCACTAGATTTCCTGGACCTGACTCACTAGATGTTTCAGACGTGACCTGACTCACTAGATGTCCAGATGTGGACCTGACTCACTAGATGTCCAGACGTGGACCTGACTCACTAGATGTCCAGATGTGGACCTGACTCATTAGATGCCCAGATGTGGACTTGACTCACTAGATGTCCAGACGTGGACGACTAGATGTCCAGATGTGGACCTGACTCACTAGATGTCATGATGTGGACGACTAGATGTCCAGATGTGGACCTGACTCATTAGATGTCCAGATGTGGACCTGGCTCACTAGATGCCCAGATGTGGACCTGGCTCACTAGATGTCCAGATGTGGACCTGGCTCACAAGATGTCCAGATGTGGACCTGACTCACTAGATGTCCAGATGTGGACCTGACTCACTAGATGTCCTGACCTGACTCACTAAATGTCCAGACATGGACCTGATTAACTAGATGTCCAGAGTAGACCTGACTGACTGATGTCCTGATGGTATGACGTAGATGTCCAGATGACCTGATGAGACTGACTTCCAGACGTAACCTGACTGACCTGATGTGTATGACTAGATGTCCAGACGTGGACTGATGCCTAGATGTCCAGACGTAGACCTGACTCACTAGACGTCCAGACGTAGACCTGACTCACTAGATGTCCAGACGTGGACCATGACTGATGTCCAGACGTGGACCTGATGTCTAGATGTCCAGACGTGGACCTGACTGACTAGATGTCCAGACGTAGACCTGACTGACTAGATGTCCTGACGTGTATAACTAGATGTCCAGACGTAGACCTGACTCACTAGACGTCCAGACGTGGACCTCACTGACTAGATGTCCAGACGTGGATCTCACTGACTAGATGTCCAGACGTGGACCTGACCGACTAGATGTCCAGACGTGGACCTGACCGACTAGATGTCCAGACGTGGACCAGACCGACTAAATGTCCAGACGTGGACCACACTGACTAGATGTCCAAACGTGGACCTGACTGACTAGATGTCCAGACGTGGACGACTAGATGTCCAGATGTGGACCTGACTTACTAGATGTCCAGATGTGGACCTGGCTCACTAGATGCCCAGATGTGGACCTGGCTCACTAGATGTCCAGGTGTGGACATGACTCACTAGATGTCCAGGTGTGGACCTGACTCCACTACTCGATGTGGACCTGACTCACTGATGTGTGGACCTGACTCACTAGATGTCCAGATGTGGACCTGACTCACTAGATGTACTGTGAGATGTCCAGATGTGGACCTGACTCACTAGATGTCCAGACGTGGACCTGACTCACTAGATGTCCAGATGTGGACTGACTGACCTGAGATGTGACCTGACTGACTAGATGTCCAGACGTGGACCTGACTCACTAGATGTCCAGATGTGGACCTGACTCACTAGATGTCCAGACGTGGACCTGACCTAGACTCCTGACTCACTAGATGTCCAGACCAGATGGACCTGACTCACTAGATGTCCAGATGTGCGTGGACCTGACTGACACTAGATGTCCAGATGGACCTGATGGACCTGACCAGACCTGACTCACTAGAGATGTCCAGATGTGGACCTGACTCACTAGATGTCCAGATGTGGACCTGACTCACTAGATGTCCAGATGTCCTGACTGATGTCAGAGACCTGACTCACTAGATGTCCAGATGTGGACCTGACTCACTGACCTGACGACCAGATGTCCAGATGTCCAGGACCTGACTCACTAGATGTCCAGACGTGGACCTGACTGACTAGATGTCCAGATGTGGACCTGACTGACACTAGATGTCCAGATGTGGACCTGACTCACTAGATGTCCAGACGTGGACGACTGTGATGTGGACCTGACTCACTAGATGTCCAGATGTCCAGATGGACCTGACTGACACTAGATGTCCAGATGTGGACCTGACTGACTGACCTGATGATGTGGACCAGACGTGGACCTGACTGACTACTAGATGTCCAGATGTGGACCTGACTGATGTCTGACCGACTGATCCAGACGTGGACCTGACTGACTAGATGTCCAGATGACCTGAGATGTGATGACCTGACTCACTAGATGTCCAGACGTGGACGACTAGATGTCAGATGTGGACCTGACTCACTAGATGTCCAGATGTGGACCTGACTCACTAGATGTCCAGACGTGGACGACTAGATGTTCAGATGTGGACCTGACTCACTAGATGTCCAGACGTGGACGACTAGATGTCCAGATGTGGACGACTTATGTTTTCACCTGAAGATCTGAACAGTCCCGCTGCTCTGAATCTCAGCTTCAGAAAACTCAAGTTCTTGCCAGCTGTAGAGATGTTTAAAAAGTACAAGTCAAACACTGACTTGGCTAAAAGCAAGGCAGTCCAATGCAAGAGACTCAACCACACCCTCATGTTTTTACATGTTTGTTACTTAAATGTTTCAGATCATCAAACAAACCTAAATGTGAGACAGAGATAACCCAAATAAACACAAAATGCTGTTTTTAAGGAGAAAAAAAACAAATCCAAACCTACAAGCCTTATGTGAAAAAGTAACTGGCCCTCTTGTTCAATCATGGAGAAACTGTGGTGAATCGGGTCATGCCCAGGACTGATCACCGCCAGACCCGTCAGTCAAGACATCACTGAAACAGAACCTGACAAAGACCAGGAGATCCCAAAAAGAAGACATCATGCTGCGATCCAGAGAAGTTCAGGAACGGATCCATCAGTCTGAGAAGGTTCTAGTCATTTCTAAAGCTTCTCCAGAGAACCAAGTGAGAGCTGATATCCACAGATGGAGGAAACATGCACCAGTGGTGGACCTTCTCAGGAGACCGGCCTACAAAAATCACCCTAGGAGCACAGGAACGACTCATCCAGGAGGTCAGAGAAGAACCCAGAACATCTACAGAACTGTAGGCCTCACTGGCCTCAGTTAAGGTCAGAGTTCATGACTGAACCATCAGAGACCAGATACGATGGCAGAGGTTCAAGATGAAACCACTGCTGACCAGAAACAACAAAGACTCATCTCACTGTTGATGAAAAACATCTAGATGAAAACCAGGACCTGTGATGGCGACCGGTCCAGGGTGGAGCCCTGCCTTTCTCTCAAAGACAGCTGGGATAGACTACCAGATCCCCCCATGACCAGAGGCCTATGGAATCCACGATCACGGAATCAATTCAATTCAATTCAATTTTATTTATATAGCGTCTGTTACAATGACAATTGTCTCTAGGCGCTTTACAGAGACCCAGATCATGACCCCCGAGCAAATATCATCAACTAAGATTATATAATTAAATCCAATCAATGATAATGGCAGGTAAAAAAAACTCCCACGTAAGGAGAAAAAAAACCTTTATACCAAACAGTGGCAAGGAAAAACTCCACTTTAAGAGGAAGAAACCTTGAGCAGGACGGAATCAAGGAATTGGAGATTAAAAACGGAATTCACATTAAATGTAAAGTAAACACGCTCTGGTCGTCAATGGTTTAACTGGTGATCAAGCCGTTTAAGATGATCTCTGCTATTTTCTCAGGGGTTCAACTGAGGCCAAATAACGCTTTTTATACAAGAGTTAATTCCAGAGGTAGAGACGTTTGTGGACGTCCACATGTGACCAGGTGGATGCACATTGATGCCATTTGGACGCGCTCGTGTACGTGCCGACATGTGGGTTGCGGGCAGCGGGTAGTGGGTGGTCAGACCACCCGCTACCCGCTGCCCGCAAGATACAGAGTTTGTGGAAAGGGCAAGAGACACGCCCAATGCCACACCTACAAAGTGAGTAAGAGAGTCGGCATAATGGGTAGCGGCTTCAGGGAAGCGGAAGATTGCATTAGCGGTTAGCGAAGGTTCCTAAACCCGCAATTTGCGGGTAGCTGTTAGTGGGTAGCGGCTAGCGGGCAGTGTACGATCAGGGCCTTAGTTTACTGCTGTTGCAATTTCTTTCTTATTTGCACTTTTTTATTTTATTTTATTTTTTTTATTTTTATCTTTTTTATTTGCACGGATTTTACCTATTTGAATTATTTTTTTGTCTTATTTATTTCATAAAAATAACTTTTGAAATTCAAAAAAACAATGTTTTGTTGGATACAATATGTTTAAAAGTATGAAAACATTAAGGTTTACAGTAATAATTGCATAAATTATCTATATTTCATTACTTTATATACTGTATTGGGGTTAAATTTGCATAAAATGCTGAAAACCGAATTCTCCAATATGAAAAACACAGAAAATTTAAAAAATTTAAACGGAATTTGAGAAAAAAATGAAACAGATTTCATTGGGCCCTACATGACCCTGTGTAGGACTACATGGGTATGGATAATGGATGGATAGAAAACCAGGACTTCTGGGAAAATATTCTGTGGAATGAAGAAACAAAACTTTTTGGAAGGTGAAAAAGAAAAAGAACCAGAGCATCATAGCAACAGTCAAACATGGTGGTGGTAGTTTTATGGTCTGGTCCTGCTCTGCTGCTTCAGGACCCGGACGACTCTCCACCAGAAGATCCTGAGGGAGAACATCCATCAGTTCCTGACCTCAAACACTGGGGTTCTGCAGCAGGACAATGATCCAGAACACACCAGCAAGTCCACCTCTGAATGGATTAAAACAACTAAATGGAGGTTCTGGAGTGGCCTGGTCACAGTCCAGACTGGAATCCAGCTGAGATGCTGCAGCTGGACCTTAGAAAGGAGGTTTGGCTCAACTGAAACAACAACGAAGGAAGAGTGGACCAGAACTCCTCCACAGAGATGACTCCAGTTAAAGCAGCTGATGCTCCTCAGGGTGAAACAACCAGTTATCAGGTTTAGGGAGCAATTACTTTTTCACATGGGCTCATGTAGGTTTGAATCGTTTTGTTCCCTTAATAAATAAAATCACCTCTTTAAAACAGTATTTTGTGTTTACTTGGGTTATCTTTGTGGAATATTTAAGTCTGTTTGATGATCTGAAACATTCAAGTGACAAACATACAAAAACAGGAGAAGGAAGGAAAGGGCAATGTCTTTAGTTCCATCTGAAGTTGTATATTTGTAGTTTTTTATAATTTCTTACCTATTTTTGTTCATTCTGAACAGAGCAAACCGAAGGCCAAACCACATTTACTTCCTCAGTTGTATTTCACATTTAGTTATATTGTTTACTAATGCAAAAGTCTATTTGGTAGAATACTCGACTCCAAAAATACTTAGGAGTTACAGCCCTAAACCTGACTGGCCAGACGTGGACCTCACTACATGGGCCAGAATGTATGGAAGTATTTCTGTGCCACCTGAGTTTGAATACGAATTTTTAAGATTGAAATTTTTCAGCATCAAAATCAGACTTTGAATTTAAAAAAACATCAGATTTCTAGCACTGAATTTTTTTTTGCCTCTGAATTTTATTTTGTTAAAATAAATTCAGTGTTAAAAAAAAATTGTTGTCTTAAAATATTCAATTTTTCAAAATTCAACATGTAAAGAAATTCAACACCCCAAAAAAATATCGAAATCGAAATATCGAAAAAAATCAGTGTAAAAAAATTCAATTTCTAAAAAAAAAAAATCAGTGTAAAAAAATTCAACCTCAAAAAATTCAGTGTAAAAAAATTCAACCTCAAAAAATTCAGTGTAAAAAGAACCAGACTCAACATCCGGGTCACCAGGGAGAAGCAATCGATCCCTGTCTCAATTCAGCCAACGTCCAGCCAATCACGTTACGCTCCATTGGTCATGTGACACCCACCCAGATAGTAAGACGGACCGGTCGGCCATGGCAGCAAACTCAGGTGATGGTGCTGCGGTGAGTCTGTTTACTTTATTTGCTGTTTGTATTAAACATTTAAAATAGATTTAGTAAAGGATATTATTAATTTTAACACTGTACACCTGCCGTCTCTCTGGCCTGCGGTCGCACCGCACGCACAGTACAAACACACGCACAGACAGGCCGCTAATAAACGGTAAATGCGCTATTGCACGGTAATTGTACAGTGTTAAAATTATTATTATCTGGTTCTTTTTACACTGAATTTTTTGAGGTTGAATTTTTTTACACTGAATCTTTTGAGGTTGAATTTTCTTACACTGATTTTTTTTTTAGAAATTAAATTTTTTTTACACTGAATTTTTTTGAGATGTTGATTTTTTTTTTTACACAGAATTTTTTGGGGTGTTGAATTTCTTTACATGTTGAATTTTGAAAAGCTGAATATTTTAAGACAACAATTTTTTTTAACACTGAATTTATTTTAACAAAATAAAATTCAGAGGCAAAAAAAAAATTCAGTTCTAGAAATCAGATGTTTTTTAAAATTCAAAGTCTGATTTTGATACTGAAAAATTTCAATCTTAAAAATTCGTATTCAAACTCAGATGGCACAGAAATACTTCCATAGACTGGACCTTTAAAAGTCTAAAGTTGTCGAACACATGTGGCCATCTCAGTGTCCCTCAGACATCCCAACTCATCTTTTAAAGGATGACTCATCTTTTAATCTTTATGTCATTGGGCCATGTGTTGTGGAATTGACAGTGATGTCCAGACATAGACCTGAGTGTGGAGGTGATGTGTCGGGAATACTCACTGAGTCGTCTCATGTTTTCAGTTAGCCTGTGGACCAGACACCACACAGTTACTATCATTGGAAACAAAAAACGCATCCAGAAAATAAAACCAAGATGCATATCATCATCGTTGCTACGCTGACGATACGCAGCTGTATTTATCCATGAAACCAGCGGAAACAGAACCGTTACCCTACCCGCTACCCTTACCCGACACCTTCAGTCCAACTGTGAGAAACCTCTGAGTTATTTTAGATCAGAATATGTGGTTTAAACAGGAGATTTATCAGGTTTGTCCGAAAGCCTTTTTTACACCTCTGTAATATCTCCAAGATCAGGAGCATCCTCTCCCAGTTCCTAGAAGATCCAGAGGTAGATTTGGAGGACGGGCCTTCTGCTATCAGACACCTTCACTATGGAACCAGCTACCAGTTTGGGTTTAGGAGGCTGATACCACCCCCACCTTTAAAACTAAACTAAATCATTTCTGTTCAGTAAAGCCTCCAGTTAGTCTCAACAATAGTGTGTAGGGTTAATAGTCACAGTTACAGTTACAGTTACAGGAATGGATGAAGACCAGACTAGAGCAGGCTGGTCTGAAACAGCCTCATCATAGCTATGCTGCTATAGGTCTATGCTGCTATAGATCTATGCTGCTATAGGTCTACGCTGCTATAGGTCTATGCTGCTATAGGTCTACGCTGCAGGGAGACACCAACATGATCCACTGACTGGTGTCCTCACCCCTCTACTCCTTCCTCCTTTCCTCTTCTCCCTTCAGTTGTATCCAAAGTTAATTAGGAGCACCTCATTAATGGAACTAAGCTTCATTGCTCCTGGAGTTTGTTTTTTTTTATGCTGTCCTGTACCCCCCCTTTTTTTTCTGTTTTGATGTCTCTGGGATATCAACTAACATGCTGACCTGCAGTCTGATCCTCTGACCACCTCAGTGTTGCTGCCTACATCTGTTTATATAGTCATCTCTGTAGTTCATGTACTAACAATGAACCAGTCAGAATAGAAGGACACGGAAGTATTAGTTCTCCAGCTAATGGATAATTATTATTAATATACTTTAGGGATGCACGATAACTGTTTTTTTAAACCGATACCGATAACCGATAACTTTCAGCTCCTAAAGGCTGATACCGATAACACACACATATACCTAAGATCATTACATCAATACTATGAACAAAACCAAAAACAGTTTTGACTCTTTAAACGAACAGATATTTATTTTTTACAATGAAAAAACTGTTGGCAAGCGAACTATTTTCCTCTGAAACTTTAACGAAGTTCTACACCATCGCAGCCATGTTTGTTTTCATCAGCGCACTGTTCCACAATGCTGCATTCAAGGTGTAACGTAAATTCCTCCGTTCCCTCGTTTGCACGTCGTTCTTTCGGCCTTATCTATTTTTTTCTATTTTGTATGTGTAACATGTGGGAAAATACTGCGAATATCAATTCAAGTCAGGAACTACTAAAATGATGACCGAGTTAACGAGTTGTTTTCTGGCATGAGGGGGTATACTTGATTTTCCTTACTGAGTAATAGTTTTTCTGATTATGCCGACATCACTTGAACATAACATTCACTGCTGGTCATTCAAGGCTCAGAGGGAGCGAGACACTGCCGTGTTGACAGAAATATGTTATCGAGGCTATTCGTCGTGATATCGGACTTATCGGGATGACGTCATAATTTCCTGTTATCGCCCCGATAGTTATCGTGCACCCCTAATATACTTAGTACGATATAATATTACTGATATATCTGCGCCTCTCCTCTCTCTGTCCTCCATCCCCTCTCTGTCCTGTCTCCCTTCTCTTTTCTTTCTTTGCCCGACTGGTCTTTAACACGAAGATCCTCCCTCATGATCCAGATGCTGCTGAATCTTTTCATCCTAGAGGGGAGTTTTTTTCTCGCTTTTTTTTATTAAATTAAGATTTAATTATATTAGTTAAGGTTAATATTAACAATAATAACTACATATCTATGCATGTCCCCTGAAAAGCACCCAGAGACAATTTGTATTGTAATAGATACTTGGCTGGTTCCAACTGTCCATATGTGGAAGTGTCCTTGGGCAACACACTGAACCCTAATTTGGCCCCAGTGGGGCCTGGCAGCACCTTTCATGGCAGCAGCCACCCATTGGTGTGTGTGTGTGTGTGTGTGTGTGTGTGTGTGTGTGTGTGTGTGTGTGTTGTAAAGTGCTAAAAAGCTTTATATAAGTGCAGTCCATTTAGCATTCAGACAGTCACATGACTGACAGGCTGGAAGGAAGGCCACATACTGGCAACCCCTTAAAAAACTGTTTTCCACCCTCCAAGACTTCCTTCCACCTCAGAATAATTCCTTCTACCCTACAAATCATGTGACTCCCTGAATCATTCAAATGAAAGACTCTGGGAAAATAACTGGAGCAGAATCGCTGTTTACAGACTTCATGCTCAGATATCGTCCTCGTCTCCTCCAACCTCAGATCTCTGAGGGAGAACAGTTCAACTTCTGAGGACAAAAATCAAAGAAGCCGCTTTCAAATCAAAGACAACAAACAAGTCTGTCTCCTCACCTTCTGGCGCTCAGCGGCTCCTCTGTCTCCACCGTCGCCTCCTCTGGTTGGAAGCGAAAGTCTTCGATATAAACGCCAAAGCGATCGTAGAGCCACTTTATGAAGCTGCTGGACAGAGTCTCCTGTGTGTCTGAGACGGGACAGACTGGTGAAAATACTGGAAATGAGTTCTGCTTTTCTTACCAGGAACAATCTGATAGCTGGGGCTCACCTGAACTGCTGCCTCCAGACGGAGGAGGAGGGGGAGGAGGCGGGGCTTTAGGTGTCTGAGAAGGTGAGTCTTCAAGTCTGTGAGCAGAGGGAAGGGATGAGAGTCTGTCTCAGGTGGACCAGTCTGTCTCAAGTGAACCAGTCTGTCTCAGGTGGACCAGTCTGTCTCAGGTGGACCAGTCTGTCTGAGGTGGACCAGTCTGTCTTAGGTGGACCAGTCTGTCTCTGGTGGATCAGTCTGTCTCAGGTGGACCAGTCTGTCTCAGGTGGATCAGTCTGTCTCAGGTGGACCAGTCTGTCTCAAGTGAACCAGTCTGTCTCAGGTGGACCAGTCTGTCTCAGGTGGACCAGTCTGTCTCAGGTGGACCAGTCTGTCTCAGGTGGACCAGTCTGTCTCAGGTGGACCAGTCTGTCTCAGGTGGATCAGTCTGTCTCAGGTGGACCAGTCTGTCTCAGGTGGACCAGTCTGTCTCAGGTGGACCAGTCTGTCTCAGGTGGACCAGTCAGTGGATCCTGTCTCAGGTCCAGTGTGTCTCAGTCTGTCTCAGGTGGATCAGTCTGTCTCAGGTGGAGCAGTCTGTCTCAGGTGGACCAGTCTGTCTCAGGTAGATCAGTCTGTCTCAGGTGGACCAGTCTGTCTGAGGTGGACCAGTCTGTCTCTGGTGAACCAGTCTGTCTCAGGTGGACCAGTCTGTCTCTGGTGAACCAGTCTGTCTCAGGTGGACCAGTCTGTCTCAAGTGGACCAGTCTGTCTCAGGTGGACCAGTCTGTCTCAAAGTCTGTCTCAGTTGAGCAGTCTGTCTCAGGTGGACCAGTCTGTCTCAGGTGGACCAGTCTGTCTCAAGTGGATCAGTCTGTCTCAGGTGGATCAGTCTGTCTCAGGTGGACCAGTCTGTCTCAGGTGGACCAGTCCGTCTCAAGTGGATCAGTCTGTCTCAGGTGAACCAGTCTGTCTCAGGTGGACCAGTCTGTCTCAGGTGGATCAGTCTGTCTCAGGTGAACCAGTCTGTCTCAGGTGGACCAGTCTGTCTCAGGTGGACCAGTCTGTCTCAAGTGGATCAGTCTGTCTCAGGTGAACCAGTCTGTCTCAGGTCCAGGTCTCAGGTGGACCATCAGTCTGTCTCAGTGGGATCAGTCTGTCTCAGGTGAACCAGTCTGTCTCAGGTGAACCAGTCTGTCTCAGGTGGATCAGTCTGTCTCAGGAGGACCAGTCTGTCTCAGGAGGACCAGTCTGTCTCAGGTGGATCAGTCTGTCTCAGGTGAACCAGTCTGTCTCAGGTGAACCAGTCTGTCTCAGGAGGACCAGTCTGTCTCAGGTGAACCAGTCTGTCTCAGGTGGATCAATCTGTCTCAGGTGGACCAGTCTGTCTCAGGTGAACCAGTTTGTCTCAGGTGGATCAGTCTGTCTCAGGTGGGCCAGTCTGTCTCAGGTGAACCAGTCTGTCTCAGGTGGACCAGTCTGTCTCAGGTGGACCAGTCTGTCTCAAGTGGACCAGTCTGTCTCAGGTGGACCAGTCTGTCTCAGGTGAACCTGTCTGTCTCAGGTGAACCAGTCTGTCTCAGGTGGACCAGTCTGTCTCAGGTGGACCAGTCTGTCTCAAGTGGACCAGTCTGTCTCAAGTGGACCAGTCTGTCTCAGGTGAAACCTGTCTCAGTCTGTCTCAGGTGGATCAGTCTGTCTCAGGTGGACAGTCTGTCTCAGGTGGACCAGTCTGTCTCTGGTGACCAGTCTGTCTCAGGTGGACCAGTCAGTGTCTGTCTCAGGTCTCAAGTGGACCAGTCTGTCTCAGGTGAACCAGTCTGTCTCAGGTGGACCAGTCTGTCTCAGGTCTCTGTCTCAGACCAGTCTGTCTCAGGTGGATCTGTCTCAGTCTCTGTCTCAGTGGATCAGTCTGTCTCAGGTGGATGTCCCAGTCTGTCTCAGGTGGACCAGTCTGTCTCAGTGGATCAGTCTGTCTCAGTGGATCAGTCTGTCTCAGGTGAACCAGTCTGTCTCAGGAGGACCAGTCTGTCTCAGGTGGATCAGTCTGTCTCAGGTGAACCAGTCTGTCTCAGGTGGACCAGTCTGTCTCAGGAGGACCAGTCTGTCTCAGGTGGATCAGTCTGTCTCAGGTGAACCAGTCTGTCTCAGGTGAACCAGTCTGTCTCAGGAGGACCAGTCTGTCTCAGGTGGATCAATCTGTCTCAGGTGGACCAGTCTGTCTGAGGTGAACCAGTTTGTCTCAGGTGGATCAGTCTGTCTCAGGTGGGCCAGTCTGTCTCAGGTGAACCAGTCTGTCTCAGGTGGACCAGTCTGTCTCAGGTGGACCAGTCTGTCTCAAGTGGACCAGTCTGTCTCAGGTGGACCAGTCTGTCTCAGGTGAAACTGTCTGTCTCAGGTGGATCAGTCTGTCTCAGGTGGACCAGTCTGTCTCAGGTGGACCAGTCTGTCTCAGGTGGACCAGTCTGTCTCAAGTGGACCAGTCTGTCTCAAGTAGACCAGTCTGTCTCAGGTGGATCAGTCTGTCTCAGGTGGACCAGTCTGTCTCAGGTGGACCAGTCTGTCTCAGGTGGACCAGTTTGTCTCAGGTGGACCAGTCTGTCTCAGGTGGACCAGTCCAGGACGTCTTTGTGATAACCCACCTGGACCTGAGATTCTGGTTGAACTTCTGCTCCAGTTCCAGGCGTCTGGACCGTTCTTTGTCCAGTTCCAGTCTCAGTGTCTCCACGTTGGACTCCTCTCTGAGCTTCCTCAGCTCCTCCTCTGGAACAGGGAGGTTTGATCCAGGATCAGTCACATTTACATCAATGTTCCCACCAGGTTACCTTTGTTCCTGGACGACATGGAGGGCCGGCTGTTTCTCAGTTTACACCGAGATTTTAATTTATATCTGCAGTTTATCAATCGTTATATAAAGATCACCGTTCATTCTGATGTAATCTGAAGATACTGGTCCTCAACCAAGAGGAGCTCCTGGAAATGAGGAGTGACAGACTTTACAGCGTTATTGTCTTACGTGAACTGCTCCTTTCACCTTTAAAACGCGTGTTTAAACACGAGAATAAATCATAAATATAATGCACTGATTGTGTTTGTTACTCAGTAGGTTGATTAAATGCTCCGACAGACGCTCACGCAGACACTCTGGTCGTCATAGAAACACCAACGGTGTCATGGCGCCATGGTGGGTTCCTGACAACAGAAGGTCTGCATCCAACATCACATCAAACCATCTTCACCTCTTTAATGCTTCATTCTCTGCGTTTACATGGGAAGTTTAATTCCTCTTTAATTCGGAATTAAAGTTAAATCCGAATAAAAGTTACCATGTAAACACCTAATTCCATATGAAAATGTCAATTCTGAATTAGAGACTTAATTCCGAAGTAAGTGGCTGGTTTATTCCCATTTTAATTCCGAATTAAATAATTCCGCGGTCATGTTTACACTCATTCCTGTTTAAATTAATTCCCGTCTTTCTGCGCATGCTAGTTCTCTTGCCCGTCTGTCACGATGACGCTTATATTCCGCGCTGGGATTGTTTTCAAAACAAAGTTTCAAGATGGCAGCACGCAGTAAACGGTGGTCAAGAGCAGAGACGATTTATTTAATAAATAGCTTGGAGGAACTGGAAATAATTAAAAGAACAGATGGCAGGAAACATAAAAATTGTGATGTTTTCAAAGTTGTAGCGGCCAGGTTAAATGAAGGAGGTTTCGCAGATAGAGACACCACCCAGGTCAAAAATAAGTGGAATGTTGTTGCTAACCGAGTTGTTGCTAAGTTTGTTTTCTTCCGGTAGACGTAAAGACGTCCGCCCCCCCATCCAATCAGAACCCTTCCCAACCCCCAGACCTAAAGCGGAGTTGGATAAAGCCGAACAAACGTGTTTTACACGTAAACCTCAATTCGGAATTACTATTTCCATGTAAACTCGAAGGAAAATAGTTTAATTCGGAATTATTTAATTCAGAATTATTAATTCCGAATTAAAAAACATCATGTAACCGTGGCCATTGTCAAGTCAGTTTATTGATTCGGCACATTTAAACCAACGTGCTTCATTTGACAGAAGACAAGGCATTAAATATCTGCAGTAGGTCCCGGTCAGGACCACCATGGTGTGGTTCTGGTGCTCCGTCCTCAGGTCCAGCTGGAAGTCTTCGCCTGCGCTGCTTCCTCGACTGGATTCATGAAATTAAAAGTTTAGCAGAAGGTTTGGAGAAGACGTGAGCATCAGGCCTCATCTCCAAAGGTGGTTTGAGGGTAGAGGGAAGTATTTGGGGGATCAGCAGTCATGATGCTTTGACTCTGCCGATCATGTGACTATTGAGACTTTCCATCACCTTCTGCAGCGTAAACCTGATGCTCCCATGCTGATACCTGCTGGTTTCAACCACTGGACCTTCACGAGAACACTGCCTGGTTTTTATCAACATGTCTAGACCAGCACCAACAAAGCAGTTCTGGCAACATCAAGGACATCTACACGGCCAACGCTGGGCCACCCCTCAGTAACTCTGATAACCTCACCGTTCCTCTTGGGTTCCTCTCATTCACTCATCTATTCTGTCTGCAGCTGACCGTCATTCCTCTCCTCTCCAGATGTTCCTCCACCTGTCTAGATGTTCCTCCACCTGTCTAGATGTCCCTCCACCTGTCTAGATGTTCCTCCACCTCTCTAGATGTTCCTCCACCTCTCTAGATGTTCCTCCACCTCTCCAGATGTTCCTCCACCTCTCTAGATGTTCCTCCACCTCTCCAGATGTTCCTCCACCTGTCTAGATGTCCCTCCACCTGTCTAGATGTTCCTCCACCTCTCTAGATGTTCCTCCACCTCTCTAGATGTTCCTCCACCTGTCTAGATGTTCCTCCACCTCTCTAGATGTTCCTCCACCTGTCTAGATGTTCCTTCGCCTCTCTAGATGTTCCTCCACATGTCTAGATGTTCCTTCGCCTCTCTAGATGTTCCTCTGCCTCTTTAGATGTTCCTCCGCCTCTCTAGATGTTCCTCCACCTGCTTCCTGCTCTCACTACAGATCAGTGTCATCTGCAAACATCATGTCCATGGAGATTCCTGTCAGTCTGTCCATCACCATAGCAACCAGAAGGGTCTCTGATCATTGATCAGTCCCACCTCCACCTTGAACTCCTCAGTCACACCTACAGCTCACCTGTCCATCGTCTTCCAGGTCTCATCCATGTCCTGCTCCACTCTGACATCCTTCTCTGCTACGACTCATCACTCTGTCACTCTTCTCTCCTCCAGAACTTTCCTCACAAACTCCTCCTTCTAGATAACTCCTCCTCCATTCATCTCTCCATCTCCACCAGGATGAACCAGTTTGAACCTGCTCCTCAGCTTCCATCTTTGCTACCTGAACATCAGAACATCCTCCTTCCTCCTCTGCTTCTCCACCAAGTCCTGGATGGAGAAGGAGGTCAATCATCATTCATGGTCGACACATGTGTACAGGTTTGCACCAGAATCCAGACTTGGATTATTTGGTGTCTCTAAAAATGCTGAGTTGATTTTCTACAGAGCATCACCTGGACCAGCGGTTCGGTTTCACCAGCTGGTTTGGTAATGTAACCATCAAATCTAAAACACAGATCTGCAGCAGGGAGGATCATGGGTAAACCTCTCCTGCCATATGTGGAGCAAACAGACCAGCTCAGAGAAGAAAACCCAGCAGGACACTCACGTAGAAAGTGCTTCTCCAACAAGGCCACTTCCAGGTGACCTTTGACCTCATTTAAGTCAGTCCGAGGGTCTTCTTGGAGAGCCGCAGAGACTGATCCCGGACCAGCCTGAGAAACAGAAATTTAAACATCAGTTTGGTTGGTCAGAAGATAAAGATCAGATATGTAGACAATAAAGCAGAAAATAAAACACAGCTGAAGACAAACGAGCTACTGGATGATGATGGATGCAGAAGGTCTGTGAACAAGGCCTGAAGGCAGAGATGGAGGGAGAACTGGAACCTCTAACTGGACCCACAGATGTGGTCCAGCAACTACAAAGGTGAGATGATGAAACGTGTAGAAGAACAATGTAACATTATTCTCCAGTCCCAGTTCTGGAGGTGCAACAACGCTCCCCGGTCCAGGTCCTGGAGGGCTGCTGCCCTGTCGGTTCCAGATATTTCTCTACTCCAACACACCTGATGTCTCACCTTCAGGTGGTCATGCAGGTCCTCACCAGTCTGCTAATGATCCATCCAAGTGTTGGAGCAGGGAAACATCTAGAACGTTCAGGGCAGGGCCCTCCAGGACCCGGACCAGGAGCCACAGTAATCCAGAGAGGTACTTCGGTGTTTGGTGACAGTCCAGTTACTGATTTCTGGATCGCCTGGAGACATGTTAGTTGGTATCTGGGGAGACCTTGGTGAAGGTGGGTCGTCGTAATCAAGATATCTGGGAGGGACGTGGAGTCTGATCGGGCCATGGTCCACACCGCCCTCGTTAAAGTGACTGACCAGAGTTGAAAGGTCATTGGTGCCTGCTGTTCTCAAACCTGGTGGTGGACACTTCAGGAAAGAGAGGCTGTCAGACCTAAACAGCCATTTTAGCTTGTGGGAGTCTGGAAGCAGGAGGCAGGGACCTGTAGGCCAAGAGGGCAGCAGCCTCAATGGTTACTGAGGCAAAAACTTGGACGTGGGAGGAGTTGGGTGAGGCCAGAAGATTCTGCTGGACAACCTCATCTGGACGTCTTGAACCTCACCTGGACAACCTCATCTGGACATCCTGAACCTGACCTGGACAACCTCATCTGGACACTGTGAACCTCACCTGGACAACCTCATCTGGATGTCCTGAACCTCACCTGGACAACCTCATCTGGATGTCCTGAACCTCACCTGGACAAACTCATCTGGATGTCCTGTACCTCACCTGGACAACCTCATCTGGATGTCCTGAACCTCGCCTGGACAACCTTATCTGGATGTCCTGAACCTCACCTGGACAACCTCATCTGGACACCCTAAACCTCACCTGGTCAACCTCATCTGGATACCCTAAACCTCACCTGGATAACCTCATCCAGATGGTCTGAACCTCACCTGGACAACCTCATCTGGGCATCCTAAACCTGACCTGGACAACCTCATCTGGACACCGTGAACCTTACCTGGACAACCTCATCTGGATGTCCTGAACCTCGCCTGGACAACCTCATCTGGGCATCCTGAACCTCACCTGGACAACCTCATCTGGACACCCTGAACCTCACCTGGACAACCTCATCTGGACATCCTGAACCTCACCGGGACAACCTCATCTGGACAACGTGAACCTTACCTGAACAACCTCATCTGGATGTCCTGAACCTCACCTGGACAACCTCATCTGGACACTGTGAACCTCACCTGGACAACCTCATCTGGATACCCTGAACCTCACCTGGACAACCTCATTCAGATGTCCTGAACCTCGGACCTGGACAACCTCATCTGGGCATCCTAAACCTGACCTGGACAACCTCATCTGGACACCGTGAACCTGACCTGGACAACCTCATTTGGATGTCCTGAACCTCACCTGGACAACCTCATCTAGATGTCCTGAACCTCACCTGGACAAACTCATCTGGATGTCCTGTACCTCACCTGGACAAACTCATCTGGATGTCCTGTACCTCACCTGGACAACCTCATCTGGATGTCCTGAACCCCACCTGGACAACCTCACCTGGACACCTTAAACCTCACCTGGTCAACCTCATCTGGATGTCCTGAACCTCACCTGGACAACCTCATCTGGACGTCTTGAACCTCACCTTGACAACCTCATCTGGACATCCTGAACCTCACCTCGGGTCTCGTTTATAAATACAGATATGCATCAAAACCGAGCCCGAAAGCTTCTTCACATCACTTTCCACATAAAGCTGTGTGTTGTGACCTGTTTTTAAAAAGACTTGACAGGAGAATGTGCCCACACCTGTATACAGATTCTGCTCCTTGTGCATGAACACTTTGGAGACGGGTGAAACTGAGATGATGGTGAGGTGGTGAATTGAAGACAATGTCAGACATTTCATTTAATTTCATATCAAACTTGACCATAATCATGTGTTCCTACTACTCCATCAGCACTCAGAACGCTATGCTCTGTATCTGATGTATCTGACTTCCACCTTCAAACTCTAGACCAGAATGGTGGATTGCCCTGAATGTCGCATTAATTGAAATAAGGTGTGTATCAATCACTCTGATTGCTGAGTAAACATAAACATAAAAATAATGCAGTGTAACGCTGCATATGGACGTGGATATGTGTGCTGGAGGATTTTGATCCTCAAGGATCAGGATGGAGAGTTTTTAGTGACCACGAGCCTTTCCTGGACCATGATGGTGACTGGCTGATAGGGGGTGGTTCTGATTCCTGAGACCAGAGCTCTTGGGTCTATGTGCTGAACTGGGCCCAGTGTTAAACTGACCAAACCTTCATCCCGGTGCAGGTACAGGTATTGACAGCTATCGGTTTCTGGCGACCAGGACTCTCCAGCGTGAAATAACCGCCTGGTATGCGTTTACAATAATTACCGACATATCATGTTAAATTGTCTGCCTAACGCCGCTTCTGGGTTTGATATCATCCATTTAAATTCTATCTTTAGGTCTGGGATTACTGAGCTCAGTAATGCTGCTGTTCTTGGATGGTTTAGTATCAGGACCAGTCGACGCTTGATCCAGTTTCCTGACAGTGATGGAGAACAGACCCACTTTAAAAGGCAATTGGCAGCAATGTCAGGTTTCCTAAATGTCATTAAACAACTGACTGGACTCACATGGACATAAGAGCTCAGAGTGAAAATAAATTTGTCTATGTGAATGTAAAAATGCAATCAAATGTACAAGTTACTCAAGTTGCTCAACACATGAATCATTGATCCTGATGCAGCAGTGCAGGAGCTGCAGGTGATGGCTGGTAGCAGATGATCTACATGCAGGAACGTTCTCCAGGTGCTTTGACCAGTGATGGTGGGATGGGGATGAGTAGAGGACAGATATGAGGAGGATCCACCTGAAACCTCCAGGTGGGCTCTGATCAGTAAAGGAGAAGCTGCTTGGAGGTGTGTGTAGACACTATTTGATCAATCAGAATATTTTCAGAGCAGGCCATTGAAATGATTCTTAAGAATCCAACGCAGCTTTATAAATCCGTAGCCTGGACATTCTGGCCCTCACCTGGACGTCCTGAGGCTTACCTGGATGTCTCTCTCTGTGGCTCCGCCTCCACATCCCTCAGCTCCTCCACCTCTCTGAAAGAGAGCCGAGCTTTCAGCACAACGTCTTCGCTGCTCTCCGTGTCCGACCCGTTGGGTGTGGTGAATCGGCCGGGTCCACGAAGTCGTCCCTCCTCTGGCCCCTGAACCGGATCCTGTCCAGACGCTTCAGCATGGTGGAGGGTCCTACCTAAGCATGATGGATGTCGCAGCTGAAGGAACATGAAGAAGAGAAGAAATTAAAACTCAGGAATAACAACAAACCCCAGAAAACCTGGTAACTGCTGTTTCACTCAGATCCAAGTCACATCAGGAACATCTGAACCTGTGGTGGACAGGAGGATGTTGAACAAGCTTATCATGGAAAACCCTGACCACTCCACTTACACTGGAGAGACAAGGGACACTCAGACTCAGACAGCTCCATTATTTTTTTTTTTTTTTATCAGAAATATCGTCTCCCTCAAAAGTTTGTACAACACATTATCTCTGTGTGAAAGAAAAAAGTCTGGACTCACTGCTTTAATACATTAAAAACCACATGACCTCCACTGGACATGAAGTCTTCTGCATCCATATCTGAATCTGCATCTGAATCTGCATCTACATCTGCATTTATCTACATCTATCTGCATCTGCATCTAGATTTATCTGCATCTGCATCTGCATCTACAGTCATGGAAAAAAAAAATGATTAGACCACCATTTTTTTTTTTTGTTCATTTTAATACCTGGTACTGCTAAACGTCATCATGTGACTAAAACAGACAGAAAAGAAAACACTGAATGCATAAAAGCAGTGTTTTTGGCAGTACAACGCCATAGCTGTTGATGTAAAAACTTAAGTGATTTAGGTTATAATCAAGAAAAACCATGGAAAATGGTAAGATATCAGCTCTTGAATAAAACTCTTATGAGCAATCTTTGTGGTTGTCGTTATGTTTGTCCAAACAAATGTACCTTTAGTTGTACCAGGCATTAAAATGAACAAGAAACTGAAGAAAACAAGGGTGGTCTAATATTTTTTTCCATGACTGTATCTGCATCTGCATCTACATTTACATCTATCTACATCTATCTGCATTTATCTGCATCTACATATACATCTATCTGCATCTGCTTCTACATTTACATCTGCATCTACCTGCTTCTACATCTGCATCTACACCTACATCTGCATTTATCTACATCTGCATCTACATGTAGATGTAGGCATAGACATATTTTACACTGCATAATGTTTGGTTACTATTTTCTCTTAAGATACTTGAAACTTAAACAATAAACAAGAACTTTGATATTGTGTTCTACATCCTGTACCTTTGAAGGTCTGGTATTATAGAACCATACGTTACACTGACAGACACTGTCCAGACATTCAACCACATGGAAACTGGAATAACTCAAAGTTCACCAGGTGGGCTGCCTGAAATAATTAAAAACATCTTCAGGTTCTCCTCCAGGTGCAACATGAGGTTCTGTATTAGATACACGGGCCTGCAAGTTCACGTACATCCCATAACAGAACCAGCAGCCTTGCATTCTCTGCAGCTGAAGCAGAAATCATACGTGGATGACTGACAGCTCCATGGAAGCCTCACAGCCAATAGAATCAATGGGCGGTCCATAAAGCCACCTCCCTGCAGCCATTATCCAATCAGAATGAAGGATGTTTTAACACAACTCCACAGCTGACAGAAACATTTAAGATGAAAATGGTTTCGTTTCGAAGCTTCACAGGTTAACATCAGTTAAGCTAAGCTAAAGTATCTAGCTAGTGGTATCTCAGGTTAGGTGGGCGTGGCACTACTAAAATACCAGGATAGATGGGTCCACCCACTGGTCTATTTCTGGAAAAAATTCAGAAGCAGTGTTCAGATACCTGTGAAGGACGTCACTGAGGGTTTGTCTGGTTCTCTTTATGAGTACGAACATGACCACACCTACTGGAAACATCTCAACCACCTGCAGCCACCGACTCCTGGGAAAACACCTCATCTGATGGTGTTCATGACACTGCTGAAGTACTGCGAGATCACAGCAGGTCCAAGACCAGCAGAACCACTGCCAGCAGCTGTGGATCACCAGCTTCAACTGTCAGAAAACTAAGGTGACACCAGTCACTCATTCCAACACAATCTGATCACCTGACATACCTGATTCTACACCTGAGTCCACACCTGACCCAGGAATGAAGGTGTGGTTAGTCTATAGCTCCCTGAGCTGCCTGACAGGTCTCACTACCTGAATGACGTCTTCAGAACGGATGAAACATCTTCATCTGAAGACAGTCAGTTTTAGAGAAGAACCTGGTCCTCGTCAAAGACTTGAACCAAGGAAAGAGGACTTGGTTCTAGAAGACGACCCTGACCCGGGTGACTGAGCGTAATAACGTTCTGGTCCTCCTCATCAATAGAGGCCAGCTAAGATGGTTGGTCACATGGTCAGTCGTGATCATGACGTCCTCCACAGACCGTCCACAGGACGCGTCCAGCAATATGAACTCATCCTGGAACAGTAGAGTCCGGACACCTGCACAGGTCGACTCCAGGCTGTGCTCAAGCTCCTCCCCCTCTCTGCAGAACGACCCGAGCAGCTCTTTGATCAGCAGAAGAAAGCAGAAGTAGCAGTCTGGAGACTAAAAGATGAGATTCATGATTGCGAGTCATGATTTCACAACAAAAAGTTGGAATTTTGTCAAAAGTTAATAAAATTTATGTCTCTCTTACTGACTGTGATTAAAGGCCACTAGAGCCAAAAAATCTTTAAAAAAAAACAGTCACAAGATTGTAAATGTGTTTCTAAGACAAAAAGTTTAAATTTGTCTCAAAACATCCTGATTTTAAGAAATTACAAATATGACAAAAATTAACTTTTTATCACAAAGTTGCAAAATTAAGTTAAATTTAGGGGTTTTAAGTTACAGTTCTCTGAAATTTGTGATTTTATCCACCAGAGTGTTGAGGAAGAAACCAGGAAGAGGAAGTTTATTTCAGGAAGTGGGAGTGGCCTATTTGAATCTCTTTGTCTGGGTCCATGCTGGTTAGTTTGTTTGCTACTGCTGGGTGAAAGTAGCATGAGTATGGTCTCTACCTGGAGCTGAATGGAGCCTGGCTCTACTGGTCTGGCTCTACTGGTCTCTGGCTCTACTGGTCTGGCTCTATTGGCTGGCTCTGCTGGTCTGGCTCTGGCTGGTCTGGCTCTGCTGGCCTGGCTCTGCTGGCTCTGGCTGGCTGGTCTGGCTCTGCTGGCCTGGCTCTGCTGGCTCTGGCTGGCTGCTGGCCTGGGCTCTGCTGGTTCTGGCTCTGCTGGCCTGGCTCTGCTGGCCTGGCTCTGCTGGTCTGGCTCTGCTGGTCTGGCTCTGCTGGCTGGCTGCTGGCTCTGCTGGTCTGGCTCTGCTGGCCTGGCTCTGCTGGTCTGGCTCTGCTGGCTGGCTGGCTGCTGGCTGGCTCTGGCTGGCTGGGCCTGGTGGCTGGCTGCTGGTCTGGCTCTGCTGGCTGGCTCTGGAGCCATTTAGTAGGTTTAGATGTTGGTTGATGGGAGCAGTGAGAGCTGGAAGTAGAGGAGAGACTGGGACACCAGAGATCACTGGTTGGTCTTCTGGAGGTGTCGTGGGACTGACGAAACATTGGTTCCCACCTAAAGACCCCAAAGCCATGTGAGTCATCTCAGCTCCAGGACTACATAGACAGCTGGTGTCAGGGTCACGAGTTTCTTGTGTTTATGCTAACTACTATGGGATATTATATAATGAGAAGGTCCTCCAAGTATTCCTTCCACCGCCTGACAACATCTCCTGTCGAGGTCAGCAGCACCCCACCCCCCCACTATTCAGTATTCATGAAGCACTGCTTGACCCTCCTGAGCTGTCTGACGGTTGGCCAGAATCCTCTTGGAGCCAATCAAAAGTCGTTTAACCGAGGCTCACTGAACTCCTCCCACACCCACGTTTTTTCCTCAGCGACCGCCAAGTCTGTCGACACCCATCTGCTGCTTCCAGAGTCCAAGTTAACCGAGCCTGATCGGACCCCTTCAGCCTGACAGCCTCTCTTATCCAAGGTCTCCACCACCGGGTTCGAGGATTGCCGCCACAGCAGGCACCAACGACCTTGACGCTAGAGCTCCAGTTATCCACCTTGGCAATGGAGGTGTGGAGCATTTGGACTCTCCAGTCTCGCTTACAATGTGCTTTGAGCTCTGTTGGAGGTCTCAGTTGAAGATCTTTCTGACAGGACTCTCTGCCAGATTTCCCAGCAAACCCTCACACATGTTTGGTCCTACCAGGTCTGACCAGCATCCTCCCTCCATCTGATCCAACCCACCACCAGGTAGAGATCAGCTGATCCAACCCACCACCAGGTAGTGATCAGCTGATCCAACCCTCCACCAGGTAGTGATCAGTTCACCAGAGTGTCCAGACCATACGACCGAAGATCTGATGATACGACTATAAAGTCGACCATCGTCCTACAGCCATGTTATCTATGTTCTGTTGTAAATAAAATATTGGCTTGTGTTATTTGAAAGTCTTTTAGTTCTAATTTTTTTTTTCAAATTTTCAAACAGCCAAACTTTTCCAGAATTTGGGTTGTATATGTCATGAAACTGAGTGTGTCCTGGTTTGCTGGAGCCTCACATTAATCACATTTAAAATCACATTCTTTCAACGCTCCAGATTACTGTGACCTGATTACAGCAGAACGAAAACAGTCAAGGATTAAGTCATTTAGAGGATCATTCTGGTTGATTTCCACCTGGTCCGGCCCATTTCCATCAGTACCCAGTCATCCTTCCTCTCTGGGTCCCATATGGCCTTAAAAGATGAAAAAATGTGAATCCTAGGTGGGTCTGTTTGCAGGTTCCGTAGTAGTCCTACCCATGTTGGTCCACGTAGGCTCGGACGATCCACTTCCCGCGTCGGTCAACGCAGACTCAGACGATCCACTTCCCGCGTCGGTCAACGCAGACTCGGACGATCCACTTCCCGCGTCGGTCCACGTAGACTCGGACGATCCACTTCCCGCGTCGGTCCACGTAGGCTCGGACGATCCACTACCCGCGTCGGTCTGCGCAGGCTCGGACGATCCACTACCCGCGTCGGTCCACGTAGACTCGGACGATCCACTTCCCGCGTCGGTCCACGTAGGCTCGGACGATCCACTTCCCGCGTCGGTCCACGCAGACTCGGACGATCCACTACCCGCGTCAGTCAACGCAGACTCGGACGATCCACTACCCGCGTCGGTCCGCGCATACTCGTACGATCCACTACCCGCGTCGGTCCACGCAGACTCGGACGATCCACTGCCAGACTCGGTCCACGCAGACTCGTACGATCCACTGCCCGCGTCGGTCCACGCAGGCTCGGACGATCCACTGCCAGACTCGGTCCACGCAGACTCGTACGATCCACTGCCCGCGTCGGTCCACGTAGACTCGGACGATCCACTGCCCGCGTCGGTCCACGTAGACTCGTACGATCCACTGCCCGCGTCGGTCCACGTAGACTCGGACGATCCACTTCCCGCGTCGGTCCACGCAGGCTCGGACGATCCACTACCCGCGTCAGTCAACGCAGACTCGGACGATCCACTACCCGCGTCGGTCCACGCAGACTCGGACGATCCACTGCCAGACTCGGTCCACGCAGACTCGGACGATCCACTGCCCGCGTCGGTCCACGTAGACTCGGACGATCCACTGCCCGCGTCGGTCCACGCAGACTCGTACGATCCACTGCCCGCGTCGGTCCACGCAGACTCGGATGATCCACTGCCAGCCTCGGTCCACGCAGACTCGGATGATCCACGACCCGCGTCGGTCCACGCAGACTCGGATGATCCACTGCCAGCCTCGGTCCACGCAGACTCGTACGATCCACTACCCGCGTCGGTCCACGCAGACTCGGATGATCCACTGCCAGCCTCGGTCCACGCAGACTCGGATGATCCACGACCCGCGTCGGTCCACGCAGACTCGGATGATCCACTGCCAGCCTCGGTCCACGCAGACTCGGACGATCCACTACCCGCGTCGGTCCATGCAGGCTCGGATGATCTACTGGTCGGTTTGTCTGCAGGTTCTATGGTGGTTCTTCAAGTGGATCTACCTGGATTTTAGGTGGATCTAACTGGATCATATGTTAGTGAAACTATATGAGAGCCTGATATCCACTTCTTCTGCTCCATGACCATCCAGACCAGAGGTCTCCAACCTTCTCTGCTCCACGGACCGGTTTGTAAAATGTGTTGCAGATAAATACAACAAAATAAATGATAAGACCGGCATAAAAACTGTGGTGTTTTCTATATATTATAATAAACGTAAATCCTCTGTGTATTCACGCGCAACTCTATTAGTGGCGTCCTCGTAACATCGCACCAACAACAGAACATCGGTAACATCCTCTGGAAAAACACTTTCTGAAGACGTTTGTTCTTTTACTCGTTTTTCCAGTTTGGGGGTTTAAACGTGTCATGTGACCCAGACACAGGTCTGGAAGTCTGGTCATGTGACCCAGACACAGGTCTGGAAGTCTGGTCATGAGTCAAGCGTCATAGATGGGTGTGATGGAGAGAATCTGGTCATTTTTCAAAATGAAACATCATTTAGACTCCGATAATAAATCTAACAGTAATAATGGAAGTTTTTTTTTTTGTTTGTTTCTCTGCAGCTCGGTACCAAATGACCAATGGACTGGTACCAGAGCCCTGGTCTAGCCCTCTTGTATCCCCCAAATGTTTGGCCCTCATAGGCTTCTCAGTGTGGGTCCAGAATACTGGAACCATCCGTAATCTGTAACATTCACCCTCTTCAAGCCCAAACTCAGTCTGAACCCCAGTAGCTCTTAAAAAAATGACTTTCTGCTTCCACAAACTGTTTTCATCTCTGGCTCCCCCTACAGGCTCTGGAGGTTCAGTGTTTTTTACAAGACTGTCTCAGATTTACTTTAGTCTGACCTTCTCTTCCATCATCATCATCTTCATCTTCTCTGATATTGCTGTAGCTCTGTAAGTCAGTTTCATCGTTGCTGATGTGATGTCATATTGAAAGAGTCTCGTAGATGTCTGAGCGACAGGGACGGATGATCGCTGCAGCTCGACAACGCTTCATAAAAGAAGATATTCCTTTAAAATATCAGTTTGTTTCATCTGAAGTGAACTACAGTCCTTTAAAGGATAACACCAACATTTGGGGAATTATCTGCTTTACTGTTGATCCAGCAGTTTTCAGTCTGTTTCCACTCCTGCGTTCATGTCCAGTGATCACGATGATTCCTAATCACTGTGCTGGAATCATGGAGATCTTCACAAACTCTGAGCTCAGGCACTGACGTGCACATCACTTCTCTTTTTTAAATTCATATTTAACAAACATGGACATAGTTAACCTAATTGCTAAACCTCATCTCCTCCAAATGTGACATCCATCACCAATGGAGTTGGATCGTCCACGGGTTTGTGATGACACATGTATGATAGATGTATGACACTGTATGACACACGTCATACATGTATCATACATGTATGACACATGTATGATACATGTCATACATGTGTCATACATGTGTGACACATGTATGACACATGTATGATACATATACCAGTACTAGGGGTGAGTATTGGCAAGGACCTTGCAATACGATATGTATCATGAATGATACTTGGGTCACGATGCGATACTGTCACGATATCGCGATGTCCACAATATATTGCGATATTCTACCCAGTTAATATCAAAATTAAAAGAATAGAGATGAAAAATGAAGTTGCTGTATATGTTTATCAGATGATATTTATCTTTCAGAGGACAAATTGAGTCAAAATTATTAGCTTCAAAAACAACCTATTTATTGTTTATTATTAGTGTTTTTGCACATTTAAGTAACCATTACAACATATTGATAGCATTGTAGGATTTTCCTTAAAAAAAAATAAATAAATAAAAAATCGATATTAGGAGCTGAAAAATCGATATTATATTGGGTGGCCGAATAGAGCCATAGAGCGATATGTATTGCCAAATCAATTTTCACACCCCTAACCAGTACTGGAAACACTCGCAGATACTGCTGAAATAACTGTCTGGATGAGTATTTAACTCTACACACCATCCAAAACCAGCACAAGAAGTTACGTCAAATTACTCGCAACTTCCTGTTTTGAGTCAGTAAGTGAAAAAGCAGGTCATCAGCAGGTGAGTAGTTTCACTAATTTAGATATCCAACATTAGCACCGTGCCAGTAATATAATGTTGATTTAGGATGAAAAACTCAAGCAGGAAAACTGGGACATGCTCAGATTCACATATGTGGAACAAATGCTAATTAATTTAAGACGAGCAACATTATCAAACATTTAAGGAGTTTTCATGTGAAAAAAAAAAACCACATGTTTATCAAGTGAGAGACATTTAATAAATAAATCATAAATAAATCCATATTTATTTCCAAATGGAACAGTATAAAACAGTATTGCAAAGTGTAATTGAACTAAAATAAGTTTTCTTTGTAGTCATTTTATAACGTCTTAAAATTTAACAGTCAGTTACAGCTTGATTCGCCTCACATTTCTTCTCACTTTAGTGGTTCATTCACTGCAAACATTTGTTGAACGATAATTCGTTGAACGATAATTCACAAGACAGCATCGAAGAATGCAGCAAGATTTCGAGGGCTTGAAACAAAAGAACGAACCAATTTTTGATGAAAATTCAAGGACAGCGATTTTTCGAAGTTTTTTGATTAATTTTGCTGAAATTCAACGAAAGTCTGCAAATTTCATCCCAGTTTCTTTTTGCTGGTAGTGTAACGGAAGTAACCAGTAAATAAATCATTAAATATAAATTACTTGGTATCGGTTGGTGCCTGGACTCTTGTACTCACCGATACTGATACCGATACCGAGGCTGATACCGATACCGATACCGCCATTTCTGGCAGTTTCGGGGCAGTTTCTGATACTGGTGTCAGAATCAGAGCAACACTGGTTTTAAATTTGATGATCAGACTGATCATTGGCTGAATTCAACTGATCAGGTTTATTGTCACCCACCACTGAAAGGATCTACTGGGTAACACGCTGGGTCACTTCTTGTCTATTGTTAGGCGGTGTCCCAGTCTGATTCAATCAACCTCTTTCAAACTAAAATTTGATCCATCTTCTTCGATAACTCAACACTTTAGTTGGTCATTTGTAGTTGATCACTTGAACCAAGTTCTACTGTCACACTTTGTTCATCTGGGATTTTCACTGACACTAATCATCGCTTTATCTTCAGCTTATTAGCTTCTTAGCATGGCCTCCTCCTCTCCCTCTATCTCTCCCTCATCTCTCCTCCTCCTCTCC
>JAGFBZ010002492.1:0-32500 GCA_018398805.1 Hirundichthys speculiger
TGTTAGGGGGGCGTAGCTTCGTCCTCAGATGAAGCTACGCCCCCCTAACAGCTGGCCCGCCCTTCGGCTGTTAGGGAGGGCGTAGCTTCGTCCTTCGGTCCTCAGATGAAGCTACGCCCCCCTAACAGCCGAAGGGGGCAGCGCCCAGCTGTTGCTTCATCTTCATCGGGCCCTTCCAGGCCGACCCAGAACCGGTCACAGCTCAGAACAGCGTTCAGCAGCGCCTCGGTTAAGACCACGCCCTTAATTATGCGATGACTCGCTGTCGGAGCCGGAGCCTGGTGGCCAGAAGAGGAACTGCAGCGAGAGCTGCCGTGACCAGAACCTTCCTCCATCCATCCGTGCACCTTAGCGTCGGTGTTCTGATCCGAACCAGGGCACCTGTGCTGACGTCAGCCCGCCGCAGTGAGCTGCTGCTGCCTGACCCACTTCCTCCTTATCCTCAGCCATCTCAAGGTGCAACTTAGGAGACATCAGAGGAGGGATTAAGGTGGTGAGGCAGCAGGAGAAGCTTCCTTCCCTTCAGACCCGTTAAAACCAACACTGCGACAAAACTCAGCCGGCTGGATTCAAATCACACACACACAAAACATCTTTGTTCGTCTGCAGAGGATCAGATGACTCCCTTCGACTTGTTTCATCGTCGTTACCATGGTTATATCTGTTACATAACTGTGATTCAGACGGAACGCGAGCCAATCAGGAGCCAGCGTCCTTCTGGCTCCTCATCCTGCGAACATCTGCATCCTAAAAGTTCAGACGGGTCTCGGGGGGAGCTGATCCCGACCCGCAGGACCCGCAGGACCCGCAGGACCCGCAGGAATACAGGTGCCGATCACCTGCAGTCTGCCGCCCATCAGGGCCTCGCCGTTGCCAGACCAACCTGCTGCCTTCCCCCTTGTTTCCATGCCAACCCCAGCTGGCGCCGACACACACAGGTGGAGTGTGACGGTTCCCCCACGAACAAAGGATCCTGGCTGGAGGAGCGGCGGGGACGCCGCCGAGCGGAGGGACGGCGACGGCGTCAAACCCGCAACCATCTGAAACCAGTAACAGCTGCTTCCAGGTTCTGACGCCACAAATTCACTGGTGTCACCAGAAAATCCGGTTTCCGCCGCCGCCGCCGGGCGGACAACACCAAGTACCCCCCCGACTGGCGAGTTCAGCCCTGGTCAGCTGGTCAGACCTCTGCAACGCCACATGTCTTTGTTTGTTCAGGAGCACGTTAACACAATGCCAAAGGGGAAAGACACAAAGAAACCGCTGCGAGTGTCATAAAACCATTTTCCATGTTAGGACAGTCTGAACCGTCATCCAGGACCGCCGTCCGTCCTCCAGGACCACCGTCCGTCCTCCAGGACCGCCGTCCGTGTTCCAGGACCGCCGTCCGTCCTCCAGGACCGCCGTCCGTGTTCCAGGACCGCCGTCCGTCCTCCAGGACCGCCGTCCGTGTTCCAGGACCGCCGTCCGTCCTCCCAGGAGCACGTTTACGCCTGGAGTCGGGCCGTGACCCGGCGGTGACGTCTCAGAGCCTCCGGGCCTCAGTGAGCGCGGTAGACGTTGAGGTTCAGACTTCTGGACCGACGGGACCAGACCGGACCACCAGGACCAGGTCTGGAGGAAAACCAGACACGGCGTTTCGGCAGAAACACCTCGTAGCCGCCGTGAAGCACCGTGGTGGAGGGGTCATGGTTTAGCGGTTTAATGGTCTCGTGAGGTGGCGCTCCACCTCCACTAGTACAGGATGCAACGAACCAGGCCCGGCAGGGCGGGACCAGACTGAACCTGAGGACAAGAGACAACCGAGAGCTACTGATGACACCTGGGATCAACGAGCTAACAGCTAACAGCTCAGTCTCTGAGATGTTCCTGGTTGCCTAAAGGTAGAGGTCTTCGGAACAACCCGTAAACCCGAAGTTCCAACCCGACTCGAATCGGGTCTTGGGTCCATTCTAAAGACGTGACTCCGGGTTCTGGTCTGAATCGGTACAGTTAGTCTCGGGTCCGGTCGGTGCTCTCTGACAGGCTGGGTCCACGTTTACTCCAGAGAGGTAAAGATATTAGCGGTGGCAGCTAATGTCAGGACTCGGGGCAGTTTAATTAATTATTCATTAACGTGGTGTGTTTGTCATGAAACAATCATGTTGCCGTAGCGTGTTTTTAGCGTGTTATTAGCATGTTATTAGCGGTTTGCCCGGCAGCTGTAAAGCACAACGGATCACCAACATGACAACGCTGGATGAGAGAACATATTCACCACACGTCCTGACCGCTGTAGGCTATTAGCGTTAGCAGTTTCTATCAACAGCATCTGTATCCACAAAGAAAATAGCGACGTGGATTTATTGTTGTTTACATCACGTAGCCTATGTAGCAACTGCTATTAGCGTTAGCAGTTGCTATCAACAGCATCTGTATCCACAAAGAAAATAGCGACGTGGATTTATTGTTGTTTACATCACGTAGCCTATGTAGCAACTGCTATTAGCGTTAGCAGTTGCTACCAATAGCATCTGTATCCACAAAGAAAATAACGACGTGGATTTATTGTTGTTTACATCACGTAGCCTATGTAGCAACTGCTATTAGCGTTAGCAGTTGCTACCAATAGCATCTGTATCCACAAAGAAAATAACGACGTGGATTTATTGTTGTTTACATCACGTAGCCTATGTAGCAACTGCTATTAGCGTTAGCAGTTGCTATCAATAGCATCTGTATCCACAAAGAAATAACGACGTGGATTTATGTTGTTTACATCACGTAGCCTATGTAGCAACTGCTATTAGCGTTAGCAGTTGCTATCAATAGCATCTGTATCCACAAAGAAAATAACGACGTGGATTTATTGTTGTTTACATCACGTAGCCTATGTAGCAACTGCTATCAGCGTTAGCAGTTGCTACTAATAGCATCTGTATCCACAAAGAAAATAACGACGTGATTTATTGTTATTTACATCACGTAGCCTATGTAGCAACTGCTATTAGCGTTAGCAGTTGCTATCAATAGCATCTGTATCCACAAAGAAAAATAACGACGTGGATTTATTGTTGTTTACATCACGTAGCCTATGTAGCAACTGCTATCAGCGTTAGCAGTTGCTACTAATAGCATCTGTATCCACAAAGAAAATAACGACGTGGAATTTATTGTTATTTACATCACGTAGCCTATGTAGCAACTGCTATTAGCGTTAGCAGTTGCTACCAATAGCATCTGTATCCACAAAGAAAATAACGACGTGGATTTATTGTTGTTTACATCACGTAGCCTATGTAGCAACTGCTATTAGCATTAGCAGTTGCTACCAATAGCATCTGTATCCACAAAGAAAATAACGACGTGGATTTATTGTTGTTTACATCACGTAGCCTATGTAGCAACTGCTATTAGCATTAGCAGTTGCTACCAATAGCATCTGTATCCACAAAGAAAATAACGACGTGGATTTATTGTTGTTTACATCACGTAGCCTATGTAGCAACTGAACCGGTAGAAGAAGACAACTTTAGATAAGAAAATCAAGTTTTATTCAACGCTAGACAACTTTAACATGAGCAACTATGGGCTGGATTGTCTCGGTTCTATTTGGGTAACTCGGTTTGGTTCGTGGTCGGAAACTAAAGACTCGGGTCGGGTCGGTTCCGGGTTGAATTTTCACGGGTCCATTTGGATTCGGGTCCATGGACCCGTGAAGACTTCTGCCTGAAGGTCCAGAGGAACCACATAAATCCTTTACATCAAGGAGTGGCGATCATCTGAGCTCCGTCTGTGGACCCGACCTCAACCCGACTGAAGCTCTGTGACCTTCAGAGACCCGTGGAGAAGAGGACGTCCAAAAACCTTGATGAACCGAACCGATGGACCAGAACTCCTCCAGAACCCTGAGACACAGCTAAAGGTGGATCTGAAAGCTCTGGAATCAACGGGGGACATGCTGTTGCCCTCTAGGGGTGAGTATCGGCAAGGACCTCACAATACGATATGTATCATGATACTTGGGTCGTGATACGATATTATCACGAAATCGCGATATATTGCGATATTCTACCCAGTTAATATCAAAATTAAAAGTAGAGATGAAAAATCAAGTTGCTGTATATGTTCATCAGATGATATTGATCATTCAGAGGACAAATTGAGTCAAAACTATTTGCTTTAAAACAACCCATTTATTGTTTATTATAAGTGTTTCTGCACATTTAAGGATTTTCCTAAAAAATGTATATTAGGAGCTGAAAAATCAATATTATATCACGATATATTGCCAAATCGATTTTTCTTCACACCCCTATTGCCCTCATTATTCATTCCCTTCCTTCTTTTGGCTTAATTTTAGGTAAATAAACGATGACACAACCACAGCAGCTGTTCCTGGGAGGTTTGGCGAAGACTCTGGTTTAAAACCAGGAGGCTGCGTGTTCCCTTCGGCGTCGGCATCGCCGGCAGCAGATCGCAGAGCATGAATCATGTCGACAGTTCGCCGGGAGCCAAGTTTAACACTTTGCCTTTGGACGAGGAGCTGCGGAGAAAAAAAATCAAGCTGCCGGCGTCGTCATCGGCCGGGAGGAGGAGGCGCCTTCACGCTTCCTGTTGGCGTCGCAGGGACGACTGTAATCCAGAGGAACCGAAACGTCTCTGGCCAAAAATGTTTTATGCATCAAGAAGATAAAAAAAAAGAAAGATGCAATTCAAGTGGAAGAAGAGCAGGCCTGTAGTGCGCCGGTCCAGGAATAAATTTAAAGAGCAGAACTACCAGTTCTACCAACGACAGAAACAGTTACCGTTAATTAACAGTCCTAAAAATGTTAAAAGTTACAACCTCAAAATGTCATGTTGCTCCCTTCAGTCATTCAAAGGTTTTTTTAATTAAGGTTTTTTTTTTTATATTAAAGTCTTTTTAACCACTTTTTAAAGTAGATTTATATCATCTGGAACATGTTGAGGGTCTTTGTTGGATATAATACATCCCAACTTAAATGTAAGTTAGCGGTGCACGATAATTATCGGGCCGATAACAGGAAATGATGACATCATCCCGATAAGTCCGATATCACGACGAATAGCCCGATAACATTTATATTTCTGTCAACACAGCAGTGTCTCGCTCCCTCTGAGCCTTGAATGACCAGCAGTGAATGTTATGTTCAAGTGACGTCGGCATAATCAGAAAAACGATTACTCAATCAGGAAAATCAAGAATACCCCCTCATGCCAGAAAACAACTCGTTAACTCGTCATAATTTTAGTAGTTGCTGACTTGAATTGATATTTGCAGTATTTTCCAACATGTTTCCACATAAAAAAAGAAAAAAAATAGAAAAGGCTGAAAGAACGACTAGCAAACGAGAGAACGGCGGAATTTACGTTACACCTGGAATGCAGCCTGCAGCACAGCACTGATCACAACAAACATGGCGGCGTGGAACTTCGTTAAAGTTTCAGAAGAAGATAGTTTGGTGGTTATTTGTGACGAATCCTCCGAGTGAATTCTACGAGGAGGGAAGCACAAGCTTTAATACGTAAAACCTGATCAGCCACCTACAACATAACAATCACTTCCATGGAGTTCTGAAATCACGCTAACGTGAGCTAACGGAAGCTAATGCTAACGTGCACAAGCCAGCAGCAGCCTCCGGTTGGGTCTGTCCCAAACCCAACCAGAAACGTTCACCTCCACGTCAGAAGTTCATCCTGCCGAGATGAAACGGATTAGCATGTTTCTGCTTCTGCGACGCGCCGCATCATTAAAGCGTTCTGAGAATCTGGAGGAACTTCAGCGCATGAAGGGCAAGAAGACGAGAACAAACCGGATCCCGGTGATCCCTGATCCCTCAGAGGACAGTCGTCAGTCGCTAACGAAGCAGAGCTACGCTCACGAACGTCACGACAAACTTCACTTTGAAGAAAGCAGCTAAGTTAACGCTTTACCGAGGCGACATCTCCGGGCTCGGACCATCACACCTGCCGGTCCAGATGGACCATCACACCCGCCGGTCCAGACGGACCATCGCACCCGCCGGTCCAGGTGGACCATCACACCTGGACCATCACACCCGCCGGTCCAGACGGACCATCACACCTGGACCATCACCCCGCCGGTCCAGACGGACCATCACACCCGCCGGTCCAGACGGACCATCACACCCGCCGGTCCAGACGGACCATCACACCCGCTAGTCCAGATGGACCATCACACCTGGACCATCACACCCGCTAGTCCAGATGGACCATCACACCTGCTGGTCCAGATGGACCATCACACCCGCTAGTCCAGATGGACCATCACACCCCTGCTGTCCAGATGGACCATCACCACCCCAGGGACCATCCACCTGGACCATCACACCCCGCTATTCCAGATGGACCATCCACCCGCTAGTCCAGATGGACCATCACACCTGGACCATCACCCGCTAGTCCAGATGGACCATCACACCCGCTGGTCCAGATGGACCATCACACCCGCTAGTCCAGATGGACCATCGCACCCGCCGGTCCAGGTGGACCATCACACCTGCTGGTCAGATGGACCATCCACCCGCCGGTCCAGGTGGACCATCACACCCGCCGGTCCAGGTGGACCATCACACCCCCAGGTCCAGATGGACCATCACACCCCCGGTCCAGGTGGACCATCACATCACACCCGCTGGTCCAGGTGGACCATCACACCTGGACCATCACACCCGCTAGTCCGACGACCATCACCCCCGCTAGTCCAGACGACCATCACACCACGCCCGCTAGTCCAGATGGACCATCACACCTGCTGGTCCAGATGGACCATCACACCCGCTAGTCCAGATGGACCATCACACCTGCTGGTCCAGATGGACCATCACACCCGCTAGTCCAGATGGACCATCGCACCCGCCGGTCCAGGTGGACCATCACACCTGGACCATCACACCTGCTTGTCCAGGTGGACCATCGCACCCGCCGGTCCAGGTGACCATCACACCCGCTGGTCCAGATGGACCATCACACCCGCCGGTCCAGGTGGACCATCACACCCGCCGGTCCAGGTGGACCATCACACCCGCCGGTCCAGGTGGACCATCACACCCGCTGGTCCAGATGGACCATCACACCCCCCTGTCCAGGTGGACCATCACACCCGCTGGTCCCGCTGGTCCAGGTGGACCATCACACCCGCCGGTCCAGGTGGACCATCACACCCGCCGGTCCAGGTGGACCATCACACCCGCCGGTCCAGATGGACCATCACACCCGCCGGTCCAGATGGACCATCACACCCCGCCGGTCCAGGTGGACCATCACACCTGCTGGTCCAGATGGACCATCACACCTGGACCATCACACCCTGGTCCATACCATCACACCCGCTACTCCAGGATCATCACACCCGCTGGTCCACCACCTCCGTCCAGGACCATCACACCCGCTAGTCCAGATGGACCATCACCCCCGCTGGTCCAGATGGACCATCACACCCGCTAGTCCAGATGGACCATGGACCATCACACACCCGCTAGTCCAGATGGACCATCACACCTGCTGGTCCAGATGGACCATCACACCTGCTGGTCCAGATGGACCATCACACCTGCCGGTCCAGATGGACCATCACACCCGCTGGTCCAGGTGGACCATCACACCCGCCGGTCCAGGTGGACCATCACACCCGCGGTCCACCTGGTCCAGCACCATCACCCGCCCGCTGGTCCAGGTGGACCATCACACCCGCTGGTCCAGATGGACCATCACACCCGCTGGTCCAGATGGACCATCACACCCGCTGGTCCAGATGGACATCACACCCCGCTGTCCAGGTGGACCATCACACCTGTCCGGTCCAGATGGACCATCACCCGCCGGTCCAGATGGACCATCACACCTGCCAGGTCCAGGTGGGACCAGTCACACCCGCTGGTCCAGATGGACCATCACACCGCTAGTCCAGATGGACCATCACACCTGGACCATCACACCCCGGTCCGCTAGTCCAGATGGACCATCACACCTGGACCATCACACCCTCCAGGACCATCACACCTGGACCATCAGCTAGTCCAGATGGACCATCCACACCTGGACCATCACACCCGTAGTCCAGATGGACCATCACACCTGGACCATCACACCCGCTAGTCCAGATGGACCATCACACCCGCCGGTCCAGGTGGACCATCACACCCGCTAGTCCAGATGGACCATCGCACCCGCCGGTCCAGGTGGACCATCACACCTGGACCATCACACCTGCTTGTCCAGGTGGACATCACACCGTCATGGACCATCACACCCACCGTCCAGGTGGACCATCACAACCACCGGTCCAGATGGACCATCACACCCCGGTCCAGATGGACCATCACACCCGCCGGTCCAGATGGACCATCACCCCGCCACCATCACACCCGCGTCCAGATGGACCATCCACACCCCTGGTCCAGGTGGACCATCACACCTGCTAGTCCAGATGGACCATCACACCTGCCGGTCCAGATGGACCATCACACCTGCCGGTCCAGGTGGACCATCACACCTGCCGGTCCAGGTGGACCATCACACCTGGACCATCACACCCGCTAGTCCAGATGGACCATCACACCTGGACCATCACACCCGCTAGTCCAGATGGACCATCACACCTGGACCATCACACCGCTGTCCATTGGACATCACACACCCATCACACCCGCTAGTCCAGATGGACCATCACACCCGCTAGTCCAGATGGACCATCGCACCCGCCGGTCCAGGTGGACCATCACACCTGGACCATCACACCTGCTTGTCCAGGTGGACCATCGCACCCGCCGGTCCAGGTGGACCATCACAACCTGCTGTCCAGATGGACCATCACACCCGCCGGTCCAGGTGGACCATCACACCCGCCGGTTCCAGGTCCAGGTGGACCATCACACCTCCGGTCCAGGTGGACCATCACACCTGCCGGTCCAGGGGACCATCACACCTGCCGGTCCAGATGGCCCATCACACACCTGCCGTCCAGATGGACCATCACACCCGGTCCAGATGGACCATCACACCTGGACCATCACACCCCGCTAGTCCAGATGGACCATCACACCTGGACCATCACACCGCTGTCCAGAGGACCATCACACCGGCTGTCCAGATGGACCATCAACCCTGGTCCAGGTGGACCATCACACCGCTAGTCCAGGTGGACCATCGCACCCGCCGGTCCAGGTGGACCATCACACCTGGACCATCACACCTCTTGTCCAGGTGGACCATCACACCCGCCGGTCCAGTGGACCATCACACCTGCTGGTCCAGATGGACCATCACACCTGCCGGTCCAGGTGGACCATCACACTGCCTCCAGGTGGACCATCACACCTGCCGGTCCAGGTGGACCATCACACCGCCGTCCAGGTGGACCATCACACCTGCCGCCAACATCATCCGTCCAGGTGGACCATCAACACCTGCTGGTCCGGGGTCTTTGATGACCAAACTGGTCAAAACTGGTCAAACTGCCCCCCCCCTCCTCTAAATAATGTAAGATCATAAACTTGAACATCCACCAGAAAAAGCATAAACCCTCCGCTGATGTTCTCACGTCAGCACCGTTTACTTCTGCTTCAGCTCCCAACAACTTCCTCTGGAGGCGCCGAGCCCTCAGCGCCGCCGCTTTAACCAAGTCCAGCGCTCATCACGCGTTTGCTCCGGGAGGACAGACGTCCCCATCAGGGACCAAACGGGGTTCGTCCAAGCCTTTGAACGGCTCAGCGTCCACACTCCCGACAGACGAACCGACCAATGAAGCCGAGCGTTGAAGAGCAGCTCGGACCAGAGTGGAGGACGGAGGACGGAGGACGGAGGGAAGGACAGAGGACGGAGGACGGAGGACAGAGGACGGCCAGCTGGGTGGCAGAGTTACAAATCTGTGGACAGAAGCCAGAGCGTCCTCTGGTTTTTATGGTGATTACGAGGGTCCGCGTGGAAACTAACCAATCCTGGATCGGTTCCTCCAGGTGCGTTTGTCTCAGGGGCCACATCTGGTTTGACAAGCTAACAAACCACCTGGTGGCGGTAGCGCACCGCGTCAATCATCTGGTGTCCATCTGGCGTCCATCTGGTGTCCATCTGGTGTCCATCTGGCGTCTATCTGGTGTCCATCTGGTGTCCATCTGGCGTCCATCTGGCGTCCATCTGGTGTGCATCTGGCGTCCATTTGATGTCCATCTGGTGTGCATCTGGCGTCCATTTGATGTCCATCTGGCGTCCATCTGGCGTCCATCTGGTGTGCATCTGGTGTGCATCTGGCGTCCATCTGGCGTCCATCTGGCGTCCATCTGGCGTGCATCTGGTGTGCATCTGGCGTCCATCTGGCGTCCATCTGGTGTCCATCTGGCGTGCATCTGGCGTCCATCTGATGTCCATCTGGCGTCCATCTGGCGTCCATCTGGCGTGCATCTGGTGTCCATCTGGCGTGCATCTGGCGTCCATCTGGCGTCCATCTGGCGTCCATCTGATGTCCATCTGGGTGTCATCTGGCGTCCATCTGATGTCCATCTGGCATCCATATGGCGTCCATCTGGCATCCATATGGCGTCCATCTGATGTCCATCTGGCGTCCATCTGGCGTCCATCTGATGTCCATCTGGCGTCCATCTGATGTCCATCTGTTGTCCATCTGGCGTCCATCTGGCGTCCATCTGGCGTCCATCTGGCGTTCATCTGGTGTGCATCTGGCGTCCATCTGATGTCCATCTGGCGTCCATCTGGTGTGCATCTGGCGTCCATCTGGCGTCCATCTGGTGTGCATCTGGCATCCATCTGATGTCCATCTGGCGTCCATCTGGTGTCCATCTGGTGTGCATCTGGTGTGCATCTGATGTCCATCTGGCGTCCATCTGGTGTCCATCTGGCGTCCATCTGGTGTGCATCTGGTGTGCATCTGATGGCGTCCATCTGGCGTCCATCTGGCGTGCATCTGGTGTGCATCTGGTGTCCATCTGATGTCCATCTGGCGTCCATCTGGTGTCCATCTGGTGTGCATCTGGTGTGCATCTGGCGTCCATCGTCCTCGTCCATCTGGCCATCTGGCGTCCATCTGGTGTGCATCTGGTGTGCATCTGATGTCCATCTGGCGTCCATCTGGTGTCCATCTGGTGTGCATCTGGCGTCCATCTGGCGTCCATCTGGCGTCCATCTGGCGTGCATCTGGTGTGCATCTGATGTCCATCTGGCGTCCATCTGGCGTCCATCTGGTCCATCTGGCGTCATCTGGTGTCCATCTGATGTCCATCTGGCGTCCATCTGGTCATGGTATCTGTCCATCTATCTGGCGTCCATCTGCCATCTGGTCCATCTGTGTCATCTGGCATCCATCTGGTGTCCCATGGCGTCCATCTGGTGTCCATCTGGTGTCCATCTGGCGTCCATCTGGTGTCCATCTGTTGTCCATCTGGCGTCCATCTGATGTCCATCTGATGTCCATCTGGCGTCCATCTGATGTCCATCTGTTGTCCATCTGGCGTCCATCTGATGTCCATCTGGCATCCATCTGGCGTCCATCTGATGTCCATCTGTTGTCCATCTGGTGTCCATCTGATGTCCATCTGGCGTCCATCTGGTGTCCATCTGGCGTCCATCTGGTGTCCATCTGGCGTCCATCTGGTGTCCATCTGGCGTCCATCTGGCGTCCATCTGGCGTCCAGCTCCAGCTCTCTGGACGGTTTCAGACTTCAGAGTCGTATTTCACGGATCTCCTAACGTATATAACATCTATAACGAAGCTGCTTCGCTACAAATGTCGCCAACATTCGTCACAGATACGACGGATTCGTTGCGTCGTTCACAGAACTGTGGTTTTGACGAATCGCCAGACTCCGTCTAATCGGTCTTGGTGATATTAAAGTTCTCTCGCTGATTTTATTTCAGGTATTTTTAACCGGTCCGGTTTCCTCCTGGACCGGTTGAGCCTGATTCTGGCCATTAATTAGCGGTGATAATTAGCGGTGTGATGAATCAGCACATCTATGTATTGGCGAATGATCTAATCAATGAAGAACATCGATCAGACATCAATACATGTCATCAGGTGGATGTTTGTCATCTGGTTTATTAAAAGAACAGATCCAGAAATTAAACGAGTATTAGTTACTTAATGCAGTTTGATATGAAGGGAAGCTTTATAAATAAAGCTAACTTGGCTAATACGTCGTTATAATGACGCAGTTTTTTCTAAAGTCTCCGTTTATTCGGCTGTTTTAGACGGTCCAGCTAACGGCGCACTGATCCTTTTCAACCGTTTCAGTTTTTTATTTGAGAAAGTCTGTTCAAACAACCGGGAACGAGGACGAAGCCCCGCCCTCGCCCCTGCATCGCCCGTTAGCTTGGGGACACCGCCGCTCAGAGACGCCGTCACGCTGGTTCGGTCTACAGTTTCATTAGCGGCTAAAATGGCAGGAATTAAAGAAGGAAAATGTGTTCGTAGTAAATGTCAGCGGAGGCAGAATGAGCCGTCTAAATCTGCCGTTCCACCTCAGCGGCGGTGTTACGTTTGTACGTAGATGAAAATCACGGGTCGTTCAGGGATTACTCTCCCGCCACCGCCATCTGGTGTCGAGTCTGGTCGACCACCGACGTCCCTCAAGAATCTGGTATTAGACCCAAAAGAGTTCGTGGCCTTCTCTGCTGATAAATATCCAAGAACTGATCCAGTCTACACTGATCCATAAACCGGATCCATATAAACCGGATCCATATAAACCGGATCCTGGATGTAAACCAGATCCTGGCTATAAACTGGATCCATATAAACTGGATCCTGGATATAAACCGGATCGTGGATGTAAACCGGATCCTGGCTATAAACCGGATCCATATAAACCGGATCCATATAAACCGGATCCAGGACTATACCGGGCCCATTTCTCCTGGATCCGGAGTTTTCTCCGGATCCTGGATTAAACCGGATCGGCATCGGATCCTCATACCGGATCCTGGAGGATCTGCCCCTGATCCTTTAAACCGGAGGTGTTCACCAGACCTGGCGATCCTGATCCCAAACCGGATCTTCTGATGATCTGTTAGCTAAAACCGGATGGATCTAAAACCGGATCTAAAACTGCTAAAACCGGATCTAGGATCTCCAGGATCTCCGGGAGGAGGACCGGATCCGCCTGTCCATCCGGGTCTCCATCCGGATCCATCATCTGGATGTCCAAGGATCATGTATGGATTGGATCCTTGATTTGGATCTGGATGTAAACGGAGTGACGGATGAGGATCCGGATCCTGGATCCTCGGGGAATGTAAACTCTGAGGGAGCTGGCTATGGATCTTGTCCGGATCCCTGAAGAAGAAAACATCCACCGCCATATAAACGATCCTGGATGATAAGATCCATATAAACCGGATCCTGGGCAGCCAGGATCCGATCCTGCTCAGCAGGATCTTCATGATCTGGATACCGGTCCAGTCCTGGGCGGATAAACGCCATATAAACCGGATCCATGACTCTTGGATTTAAAGTGATGAGATCAGATCCATAAACTGTCTTCTGCTCTCTGGAGGACACATTTATAGAGTTTCACATAAAGATCAATAACTTCCTACAGAGTGTCATAAAAGCATCCAGACCTCTGGTCAGAGTTGCTGCTGCTCAGCGTCTGCTGCCAGGAGTTTGATTCAGAGCAGAGACACTGTCCCCGAACTGATCTGAGGACACGTTTTCATGGAACAAAGCGGCCCACGTAGACGTGGTCCACGTAGAGGACGTAGACGTGGTCCTCATAGAGGACGCAGACTTAGACGTGGTCCACGTAGAGGACGTAGACGTAGAGGTGGTCCACGTAGGTGACCCAGACGTAGAGGTGGTCCACATAAAAGAGGTGGACGAGGACACAGAAAAGGTCCATGTAGAGGAAGCAGACGTGGAGGCAGTCCACGTAGAGGCGGTCCAGATAGAAGCGGTCCAGATTTAGGAAGAGGCGGTCCAGGTCGACGCGGTCCAGGTAGAGGCGGTCCAGGTGGAGGCGGTTCAGGTTTAGACAGAGGCGGTCCGGGTTTAGACGGAGGCGGTCCGGGTTTAGACGGAGGAGGTCCGGGTTTAGACGGAGGAGGTCCGGGTTTAGACGGAGGAGGTCCGGGTTTAGACAGAGGAGGTCCAGGTTTAGACAGAGGAGGTCCAGGTTTAGACAGAGGAGGTCCAGGTTTAGGTAGAGGAGGTCCAGGTTTAGACAGAGGAGGTTCAGGTTTAGATAGAGGAGGTCCAGGTTTAGGTGATATTCCAGTGACAGTTTGATTTTCTTTAGTTTCCTTCTTTTCTGCAGATTTGTTAGTTTATAAACTCAGAAGTTTCCCTTGTGATTTTTTTTTTAATATTTTATTTTATAAAGTCAAAAGTCGTCACCTCAACAAATGCCCCTAAAACGCTGTTTCACTAATTCAGTTTTTCTAAAATACATTTCTGGGAAGGTTTATTCTAGAAGCTCAACTTCAATCTGAACTTTGGATTCAGATTCAGCAGTAAATTAAATTTGTGTTTGTTGAATTAATTCAGTTCAGGTTTGACTGGATCACATGATTTAATAAAGATCAAAAACACGACAAATTGAAGGACATTTATGGTTTTTTTTAATCAATATAAAACAGAAAAAATGCCTCAAATGTAAAACCAGGTTTGAAGTCCCTCCTGCGCTGTAGTTTGGTAACATTGAGCCCCCCGCATTGGGCCCCAGAGAGGCTGGGAGCGGCCCTGGACGGTCAGCCGGCGGGAACCGGGACTGAACATGTTTCTGTCGCTGCAGCTCCGCGTCCTCCTCTGGATCCACGAGGAGGCGGTGAACGCGTCCCCGCTGCCCGCGTGCGCCTCTGCGGCGCCGCATTGATGCACCGATGCCCCGCATGAGGCGGCCGCGGACCCGCCGAGCTGTCAGCGGAGCTGTGCGCGCGCGCTGGGCCCGCGGGCCGTGCGTGGAATCTCTAAACAGCCCGTCAGGCCGCCGTCCCCGTGACACCGCCGGGAAGTACCGGACGGATTGGCTTTGACACATTGCGGATCTGCGCGGTGCTGAAAAACCGCCGTGAAGTCGGTTTGAAGTTGGATGTTCAGACTTTCACTGGGGATCAACGTCTTTGCAGCATTTGTTTTTCTGGTTAAATAGTTTCCACGTCACGTGACCCAGTCACTCCAAATCTAAGCCGAATTGAGGATTTACAAGAGCCAAGTAATATATGACTAATTTTTTAAAACTCAATTCTTTTAATATTGTGTATCATAAAGTTAATGAAAATGCTGCTGTTTTTTAGTTGAAATTTTACTCCCCACTAGTTCCTGAACTCGACCAAAGTGTTTCTGGAGAAGCTGAAGTCAAGATCCTGTTTCTGCTCATTCTGGTTCAGCTGAACTGATTTAAAGATGTAGATTTTTAGATTTAAAGACACCCAGAGACTTAAACTTTTTATTCTTGGTTAGTTTTTGGGGTTTAGGGTTCGTGAACGTCGCTCCTGTTTGGTGTCAGAGTTGCCACCTTAAATCACAAAGTTTGTTGTAAAAGCTAAAATTTCCCAAACTTGCAGCTTTTTATTATGAAATTTTAAAATGTGTCTTTAAAAAATTGCACATAAAAAAAAGATTAAAAAAAAAGTTTTGTTTTGTTTTTTGGCTGTAAGTTAGTTCCAAAACCAAGACTCGTACATTCTCAACATTTGTCATAAAATCACAAACTAACATTTTTTTGTCTTAAAATATCAACCTGTGCAAAAGTATAGCTTTTTGAGATAAATTACAATTTTGTTATAAAGTTGAAAAATGTTGTATAGTTGCAACTTTTTGTCCTAAAATCACGATTTTCTGTTTTTGAAAATATGAATTTTGCATGATCACAACTGTTAATTGCAGAAAAGGAAATAAAGGTAATTTTATTATAAAATCTCAAATTTCCCCAAAATAAGCAAAAAACATTTTTCATGAAATTAAAACTTTTGTCTTAAAATCACTAGTGTCACCGTGTAAAAGTAAAGATTTAAAAATAGTTTGATCTTTTTTCATAATAGAGCAAAATTTTTGTGATAAATGATTAATTTGGAAAAAGACTTTTCTTTTAAAACCAAGACTTGTTGTAGAAAAACAACTTTTGTCATAAAACTGAAAGATTTGTAAAATTTGCAACTTTTCTCCTCAAATTTTGAATTTTTCCCCAAAAAATAAAGAAAAAGCAAAAGTTAATTTTTAAAAGTCATGGCTTTTTGACAGAAATCAGCAAGTCTTTGTTATAAAATTGTGAGTTTTTTAGGGTTGTGAATTTTTATTGTACAAATTTAAAAAATTGTTGCTGTTAAATAGCAACATTGGAAAATTGTGACTTTTTGAAGTAAATCTGATCGTTTTCATCCTAAAGTTTCTGCTCAACATCTCCTGGCTGCTCTCTTCACTTCCATTTTCTCGTTATAATTGTATAATTATCTTGACTGCAGATTAAAACAAACGAGTTTCTGTACATTAGGACGAGACGACAGAATAGACGTTTAACTGTTAACAAGCAGAGACGATTCTTTAAGCTCATCACTGACCTGCACAAGGTTGTTAATCAGGAAAAACAATTAAGAATCAAAACCTTTTCATAATGATATCAACATAAATACAAAATAAACATCAAATAAAAACAGAAGGTCAGGGTAGGTTTGGAGTCACTGGTCACATGACTTGAATTCTACTGGAAAAAAGTAGAAGTTTGCTTGAAAACGTCAATATGTTATAGAAAAATCCCTCAGTTAAAATCTAAAGAGTCTTTTCTTTTTTGGTTCATAGAAAACTACAATTCGGCTTTGGTTTGGAGTCGCTGAGTCACGTGGTTGTGGAGTTATTTTAAATAATGGGACACCAGAGTCATTGATCCGAATGAAGAGCTGTCGAATGTCCAACCTGAAACTAACTTCAGCGCGGCGCATTAAGGGGGAACCATGAGAGGGGGTTGGGGGGGGGGGGTGTTTTTAGTTTCTTTCAGGTTATGCGCAAAAAGTAAAGAGGGGACCCCTGTGTGCCCTCTCCGCGTTAAAATAATAATAATAATAAAGTCACGTGGAAGCCATCAGCGCGTCACGGCGCGTCGCAGCGCGCGTGAACTTACCATGTTGACTTCAGACACCATGTCGATGCTGGCGATGTCGATGCTCATGCCGACGTCCACGGGGGCGCCTGTGGAAAACACGAGAGCAGAGCTGTTGGTGGGCGTCACTGTCGGGGAGGGGGGGGGGGGGGGGGGGGGGCAACAACAACACCACCGTTACCGGCGGCGGCGGCGGCACCGGTTACCTCCAAAATCAGGCCGCAGGCGGATGTCGTCGTAGCCCTTCAGCAGGTTGTCCACGGTCGCTTTCACGTAGGACATGTTGCTGGGTTCGTTTGCGCTGAGGAGACAGAGGTGTTTCAGTTCAGAGAAGGGGGGGTGGGGGGTGAGATCAGGCCTGAAAGGAGGGGGGGGGGGGGGTGTCTCACCTTTGCGCGCCGCAGACGGCGGTGACCAGCAGAGACGCGCAGCAGAACCAGCAGCAGCCGCGAGCCCCGGTGATCCACATCGCGGGAAACTCTGCGCCTCTGACGGACCTCGAGGATGCAAGTTAGGCTCCTAAATTATTCCGAGAGCGACGCATGCGCGTCCGTTAACGTCCACGAGTCAGTGGAGGCTGAAAACGCAGCCACGGCGGCGGCAAAAAAAAACAAACCCGAAAACCCGCCACGAGAAAGAGACCGACGGTGATGCACCTGCAGAGGAAGGTTTGCGCATGAAGCTGCACGCAGACTCCCTGGACGTGGATGCATCACCCTCCTCCTCCTCCTCCTCTTCCTCCTCCGCCTCCTCCCGCCGGGGCTCGGCTCGGCTCGGTTCGGTCCACCCGTCCGGAGCTGCGTCAGGATCCAGGCTGCCGCTCAACTTCAACGCGTCAAGTGAGGAGCTGGGAGCGCGGCTCCGCGGTCACCTTTTACTGAGACGGAGGAGGCGGGAGCGGGGAGGGGGGGGAGGGGGGGGTGGCGCCGCGCAGCATGAGCACGTGCGACGGCGACCTGCGCGTTTCCGTCACACAAACTTAATTCAGCACGTGGAAACCCGAAACAGAGGCGTCAAACCGGTGGAGGAGACAGGAGGAGACATGTCTCCTGTCTGCAGGACGTGAAGACAATAAAAATGTCCACTCCTTTCATCCAACCACCAAACTCCCTTCAGACTTCCCTCAACTGATCCGGGACTTTTATCCGGCTGGTATCCGGGTCAAGACTCTGTTCAGATCCGCATCCGTTCATTAAACTGTTAAAGCTACACTATGTAGTTTTTTAAAAGAACACTGTGTAGTTTTTTAAAGGAACGCTATGTAGTGTCATGTCTGCAGCTGCTAAAGAGGACCAAAGCGCAGGAGATCTCAAATAAGCAAAAGGTTTATTACAAAAACAAAACATCCAGCTGAGCCAAAAAAACACAAAAGTCCAACTGGTCAAAAAATACAAAAAGTTCAAAAATGCAAAACACAAAGATCTAAAAAGGCAAAAAAACATAAACAACTAGGAGACGGGAGGGAAACATACAGGACTGCGAACACATACTTACGACAATGGACCCACAGAGAACAGAGGAAATGACAGGACTTAAATACACAGAGGAACAAACGAGAGGCAGGTGCAGGGAATCAGTGGTGACGAGGGGAAGGAAGCAAAGCAGGAAACAATAGAGACAAGACAGACCTTCAAAGTAAAACAGGAACCACTAAAGACAGGGAGAGACACCAACTTGACAGACACAGACACACACAGGACTGCTAGGGCCGACCCAGGCCATAACATGTAGTTTTTAAAGGAACACTATGTAGTTTTTTAAAGGAAGACTATGTAGTTTTTTTAAAGGAACGCTGTGTAGTTTTTAAAAGAACACTATGTAGTTTTTAAAGGAACGCTATGTAGTTTTTAAAGGAACGCTATGTAGTTTTTAAAGGAACACTATGTAGTTTTTAAAGGAACGCTATGTAGTTTTTAAAGGAACACTATGTAGTTTTTAAAGGAACGCTATGTAAAGTATTTTTTTTAAAGGAAACACTATGTAGTTTTTAAAGGAACACTATGTGTTTTTAGTTTTTTTTTAAAGGAACGTAGTGTATGTAGTTTTAAAAGAACACTATGTAGTTTTTAAAGGAACACTATGTAGTTTTTTAAAGGAACACTATGTAGTTTTTAAAGGAACGCTATGTAGTTTTTAAAGGAACACTATGTAGTTTTTTAAAGGAAGACTATGTAGTTTTTTTTTTAAAGGAACACTATGTAGTTTTTAAAGGAACGCTATAGTGTAGTAGTTTTTTAAAGGAACACTATGTAGTTTTTAAAGGAACACTATGTAGTTTTTTTTTAAAGGAACGCTATGTAGTTTTTTTAAAGGAACGCTATGTAGTTTTTTAAAGGAACGCTATGTAGTTTTTAAAAGGAACACTATGTAGTTTTTAAAGGAAACACTATGTAGTTTTTTAAAGGAACACTATGTAGTTTTTAAAGGAAACGTAGTTTTTAAAGGAACACTGTGTAGTTTTTAAAGGAACACTATGTAGTTTTTTAAAGGAACAGTATGTAGTTTTTTTAAAGGAACGCTATGTAGTTTTTAAAGGAACACTATGTAGTTTTTTTAAAGGAACGCTATGTAGTTTTTAAAGGAACACTATGTAGTTTTTAAAGGAACGCTATGTAGTTTTTAAAGGAACACTATGTAGTTTTTTAAAGGAACACTATGTAGTTTTTAAAGGAACGCTGTGTAGTTTTTAAAGGAACACTATGTAGTTTTTTAAAGGAACACTATGTAGTTTTTTAAAGGAACGCTGTGTAGTTTTTAAAGGAACACTATGTAGTTTTTTAAAGGAACACTATGTAGTTTTTAAAGGAACACTATGTAGTTTTTTAAAGGAACACTATGTAGTTTTTAAAGGAACACTATGTAGTTTTTTTAAAGGAACACACTATGTAGTTTTTTTAAAGGAACACTATGTAGTTTTTTAAAGGAACACTATGTAGTTTTTAAAGGAACGCTATGTAGTTTTTAAAGTTTTTTTTAAAGGAACACTATGTAGTTTTTTTAAAAGGAACAGTATGTAGTTTTTTAAAGGAACGCTGTGTAGTTTTTAAAGGAACACTATGTAGTTTTTTTTTAAAGGAACACTATGTAGTTTTTTTTGTAGTTTTTTAAAGGAACACTATGTAGTTTTTTTAAAGGAACACACTATGTAGTTTTTTTTAAAGGAACACTATGTAGTTTTTTTAAAGGAACACTATGTAGTTTTTAAAGGAACACTATGTAGTTTTTTAAAGAACAGGAAGTATGTAGTTTTTTAAAGGAACACTATGTAGTTTTTTAAAGGATTGTTTTTTTAAAGGAAACACTATGTAGTTTTTAAAGGAACACTATGTAGTTTTTTTTAAAGGAACACTATGTAGTTTTTTTAAAGGAACACTATGTAGTTTTTTAAAGGAACACGCTATGTAGTTTTTTAAAGGAACACTATGTAGTTTTTTAAAGGAACACTATAGTTTGTAGTTTTTTAAAGGAACACTATGTAGTTTTTAAAGGAACACTATGTAGTTTTTAAAGGAACACTATGTAGTTTTTAAAGGAACACTATGTAGTTTTTAAAGGAACACTATGTAGTTTTTTTTAAAGGAACACTATGTAGTTTTTAAAGGAACAGTAACTATGTAGTTTTTTTTAAAGGAACACTATGTAGGGAACACTTTTTTTTTTAAAGGAACACTATGTAGTTTTTAAAGGAACGCTATGTAGTTCTTATAAAACCACAGAATTATGTTTTGACAGATACATTTAATTCAATGACTCTGCCGTCTGCAGTTTAATTTTATTTAAAGGAGCAGATTGTCTTTTAGCTATTAGAACCCAGAAATAAAAATTAGATATTTTAGCTCCTCGGAGCGATTAGATTGAATTCAGTCAACATGTAAAACGTGATTTACATCGTTATGAGCTGCTAAAGTTATAATCTGCTGTGTTTTTTTTTCAAATATGTTTGTTTATCCTGTAAAGTTGGACATTTTAACATTTGGGTCCACCGTGTTCTGGAGGTCGGCACCTGGTGGTCAGTCGTGGAACTGCACCTGAACCGACTTCCTGGGAGGAGCGGACCCAGAGGTTAGCGCGCTAACGTTCAGTCGTGAAGAGCGTGAAGCATCTGTGACGTTAGCGGCAGCAGATAAACGGTAACTTTTACTGAAGGATGTTGTGGCTCAATCCTGAAAAATAAAATAATAATTGTGACGCTGCCGCAGGTAAAAGGAAGTAAATGTGTGTGTGTGTGTTGGATCATCAGGTATAAGGAAGTAAATGTGTGTGTGTGTGTTGGATCATCAGGTATAAGGAAGTAAATGTGTGTGTGTGTTGGATCATCAGGTATAAGGAAGTAAATGTGTGTGTGTGTGTATTGGATCATCAGGTAAAAGGAAGTAAATGTGTGACCCCTGCAGGTGCAGTACTTTAGGTTTAGATCCACACTAGTCAGTCGTCAGCCATTTTTCAGCCTGAATAGGAAGGTGCAGGATCATGGATTGATTGCAGCCAACCACACCTGGTATGAGGGCGGAGCTACAATCAGCAGGTGAAGCAGACGAACTCTATACAGGTCAAGATCCTGGAGCCGCTTCTGGAAGAGCCGAGAACTGGATTATTGGTACCTGTGGTGGATTATTGGTACCTGTGGTGGATTATTGGTACCTGGTGGTGGATTATTGGTACCTGTGGTGGATTATTGGTACCTGGTGGTGGATTATTGGTACCTGTGATGGATTATTGGTACCTGGTGGTGGATTATTGGTACCTGGTGGTTATTGGTACCTGTGGTATTGGTACCTGGTGGTGGATTATTGGTACCTGGTGGTGGATTATTGGTACCTGGTGGTGGATTATTGGTACCTGGTGGTGGATTATTGGTACCTGTGGTGGATTATTGGTACCTGGTGGTGGATTATTGGTACCTGGTGGTGGATTATTGGTACCTGTGGTGGATTATTGGTACCTGGTGGTGGATTACCTGGTGGTGGTGGATTATTGGTACCTGGTGGTGGATTATTGGTACTGTGGTGGATGGTATTGGATTATTGGTACCTGGTGGTGGATTATTGGTACCTTGGTGGTGGGATTATTGGTACCTGGTGGTGGATTATTGGGTACCTGGTGGTGGATTATTGGTACCTGGTGGTGGATTATTGGTACCTGGTGGTGGATTAGTGGTACTTGGTGTATTGGTACCTGGTGGTGGATTATTGGTACCTGGTGGTGGATTATTGGTACCTGTGTGGATTATTGGTGGTGGTGGATTATGGTACCTGGGGTGGATGGTACCTGTGGTGGATTTTGGTATTATTGGTACCTGGTACTGGTGGTGGGTGGATTATTGGTACCTGGTGGTGGATTATTGGTACCTGTGGTGGATTATTGGTACCTGGTGGTGGATTATTGGTACCTGTGTGGTGGATTATTGGTACCTGGTGGTGGATTATTGGTACCTGTGGTGGATTATTGGTACCTGGTGGTGGATTATCGGTACCTGGTGGTGGATTATTGGTACCTGGTGGTGGATTATTGGTACCTGTGGTGGATTATTGGTACCTTGTGGTGGATTATTGGTACCTGTGGTGGATTATTGGTACCTGTGGTGGATTATTGGTACCTGTGGTGGATTATTGGTACCTGGTGGATTATTGGTACCTGGTGTGGATGGATTATTGGTACCTGGTGGGATTGGTACCTGTGGTGGATTATTGGTACCTGGTGGTACCTGGTGGTGGATTATTGGTACCTGGTGGTGGATATTGGTACCTGTGGTGGATTATTGGTACCTGGTGGTGGATTATTGGTACCTGTGGTGGATTTATTGGTACTGGTGGTGGATTATTGGTACCTGTGGTGGATTATTGGTATTATTGGTACCTGGTTATGGTACCTGGTGGATTATTGGTACCTGGTGGTGGATTATTATTGGTACCTGGTGGTGGATTATTATGTGGTACCTGTGGTGGATTATTGGTACCTGGTGGTGGATTATTGGTACCTGTGGTGGATTATTGGTACCTGGTGGTGGATTATTGGTACCTGTGGTGGATTATTGGTACCTGTGGTGGATTATTGGTACCTGTGGTGTATTATCGGTACCTGTGGTGGATTATCGGTACCTGGTGGTGGATTATCGGTACCGGGTGGTGGATTATTGGTACCTGTGGTGGATTATTGCTACCTGTGGTGGATTATTGCTACCTGTGGTGGATTATTTGTACCTGGTTGTGGATTATTGGTACCTGGTGGTGGATTATTGGTACCTGGTGGTGGATTATTGGTATTGTGGTGGATTATTGGTACCTGTGGGGATTATTGGTACCTGTGGTGGATTATGGTACCTGGTGGTGGATTATTGGTACCTGTGGTGGATTATTGGTACCTGTGGTGGTGGATTATGGTACCTGGTGGTATTGGTACCTGGTGGTGGATTATTTGTATTGGTACCTGGTGGTGGATTATTGGTACCCTGGTGGATTATTGGTACCTGTGGTGGATTATTGGTACCTGGTGGTGGATTATTGGTACCTGTTGGTGGATTATTGGTACCTGTGGTGGATAATTGGTACCTGGTGGTGGATTATCGGTACCTGGTGGTGGATTATCGGTACCTGGTGGTGGTTTATCGGTACCTGGTGGTGGATTATCGGTACCTGTGGTGGATTATCGGTACCTGTTGGTGGATTATCGGTACCTGGTGGTAGATTATCGGTACCTGGTGGTGGATTATCGGTACCTGTGGTGGATTATCGGTACCTGTGGTGGATTATCGGTACCTGGTGGTGGATTATTGGTACCTGTGGTGGATAATCGGTACCTGGTGGTTATCGGTATGGTGGGGTGGATTATCGGTACCTGGTGGTGGATTATCGGTACCTGTGGTGGATTATCGGTACCTGGTGGTGGATTATCGGTACCTGGTGGTGGATTATCGGTACCTGGTGGGGATTGGTACTGGTGGTGGATTATTGGTACCTGGTGGTGGATTATTGGTACCTGGTGGTGGATTATTGGTACCTGGTGGTGGATTATTGGTACCTGGTGGTGGATTATTGGTACCTGTGGTGGATTATTGGTACCTGGTGGTGGATTTTTGGTACCTGGTGGTGGATTATTGGTACCTGTGGTGGATTATTGGTACCTGGTGGTGGATTATTGGTACCTGGTGGTGGATTATTGGTACCTGTGGTGGATTATTGGTACCTGGTGGTGGATTATTGGTACCTGGTGGTGGATTATTGGTACCTGGTGGTGGATTATTGGTACCTGGTGGTGGATTATTGGTACCTGGTGGTGGATTATTGGTACCTGTGGTGGATTATTGGTACTGTGGTGGATTTGGTACTGGTGGTGGATTATTGGTACCTGTGGTGGATTATTGGTACCTGGTGGTGGATTATTGGTACCTGGTGGTGGATTATTGGTACCTGTGGTGGATTATTGGTACCTGGTGGTGGATTATTGGTACCTGGTGGTGGATTATTGGTACCTGTGGTGGATTATTGGTACCTGGTGGTGGATTATCGGTACCTGGTGGTGGATTATTGGTACCTGGTGGTGGATTATTGGTACCTGTGGTGGATTATTTCATGGGTTCGGGGTTCTGCTGATTTAGAATCACGCCGGTGAGATCCAGCCTTTGTTTTTCTTCTTTTCTTTTTTGAACAGCTCACTGCTTCAGAGCGTTTGGACTACTGGAGCTCTGGACTCTGGGTTTGTGATTGGATTTATTGTGTGTATATAGCGTGTGTGACATTTTGGGAGGTTGGTTGGACATTTGTGAATATATATTTTGTGTGAATATCAGTGCGTTTACATGGGAAGTTTAATTCCTCTTTAATTCAGAAATAAAGTTAAATCCGAATAAAAGTTACCATGTAAACACCTAATTCCATATGAAAATGTCCATTCCGAATTAAACTTAATTCCGAAGTAAGTAGCTGGTTTATTCTGATTTTAAATCCAAATTAAGTAATTCCGCGGTCATGTTTACACTCATTCCTGTTTAAAATAATTCCCGTCTTTCTGCGCATGCTAGTTCTCTTGCCCGTCTGTCGCGATGACGCTTATATTCCGCGCTGGGCTTGTTTTCAAAACAAAGTTTCAAGATGGCAGCACGCAGTAAACGGTGTTCAAGAGCAGACGATTTATTTAATAAATAGCTTGGAGGAACTGGAAATAATTAAAAGAACAGATGGCAGGAAACATAAAAATTGTGAGCTTTTCAAAGCGGCCAGGTTAAATGAAGGAGGTTTCGCAGATAGAGACGCCACCCAGGTCAAAAATAAGTGGAATGTTGTTGCTAACCAGTTAGCTAAGTTTGTTTTCTTCCGGTAGATGTAGAGACGCCCCCCCCCCCCCCCATCCAATCAGAAACCCTTCCCAACCCCCAGACCTAAAGCTGAATTAAATAAAGCTGAACAAACGTGTTTTCCATGTAAACCTCAATTCAGAATTACTATTTCCATGTAAACTCGAAGGAAAATAGTTTAATTCGGAATTATTTAATTTGGAATAATTAATTCTGAATTAAAAAACATCATGTAACCGCAGCCTATGTGTAAATAATAACTGGCCTGGGGCTGTGGTCTGTTTTATAATAATACACACCAGAATATATATAACCAAGCAGTAAAATTCTTGCTTTAGTGCAGTGGTTCCCAAAGTGGGGGTCGGGACCCCCCGAGGGGTCGCGGGACACCGTGGGGTGGGTCGCGAAATGATTTCCATAAATCTTTTTTTTTTTTAATATATATATAAATCTAATAAATTATAAAAAAAAACAAAATACAGAAAAATTCAGCCATAGTTGTAAAAATTATGAAACATGGTAGTTAAAATTAAAATAAAACTACAGATTTTCTTCCTGAGGTGATTAAGACAGATTAACATAGCATCATTTGCAGGTGTCAGGTTACGGCTCCACAGTAAACATCACAAAGCGGATGCTTTAATACCATTAACCATTAAAGTAATGTTAAAGTTAAGTTTGCACATGACAGTAACACTGTGCACTCATGTTACATAGATATTTATTTTGACTGAGGTATTCTGCTTTTATCAAACAGTAAATTTCTATATGTAAAATCATAACAGGCTGCTCTGTTCTTTTGTGTTGTCGTTAAGCCCGTGTTTGTGCGTATGGCCTGTGCGCACATTTTATTTTTTCAGTCACATCCGGGGTTAGTGGGGGTCGCCAGTCTCTGGCACCGTTATTTTGGGGGTCGCGGGTTGAAAAGTTTGGGAACCCCTGCTTTAGTGTATCAGCAGGAGGGATGAGAAAGTTGTTTCACGTCACTGTAAAAACGCCGCCGCGCTTCACGAGTCTGAACGTGGAGGCGCTGAACTTTGGTGCCCAGATGTAGAAGGTGATCTGGCTCCACCTGGTGGCCGCAGGAGGTTCCTGCAGTGATTCACATGGAACCGACTCTGATCCTCCTCAGTGGACCAGGAACCACGGGGAGGCAGGGGCCGGTGCGCCGGCAACGGGCTGAGCTGGCCCCGCCCACCCACCAGGGAGCTCCCAGGTAACACCCGGGGCTGATCTCTACGGAGCCCCATCTGGGTCATAATTCAATGAATAAATGAGTCTATTATTATGAAATACATGTTTATTATTATGAAATATTTCCCATTATTATGAAAATGGATTCGTTTTTCATAAGAATGATTTGTGTGTCAATCACAGCAGAGAGGGCGGAGCCATTTATGTGATTGGCTGCTCTTTCATTCAGGCATAAGCAACAGAACAGTGAATCGTCAAATCGGGTCAAAATAGTATCGCCTGATAAATTATCATTTTCGATATTGTCTGCTAACCTGGTCAAGGTTTCCCGTAGCTTAGCCCAAGCTAGCATAGCTACAATCAGACTAGGAGTGCACCTTGATGACGTCACGGCCCGCTGCTAACGGGACCTCACGGCCAAAACTAGTCGATGTCAGAGCGTAGAATGGAGAAGGATCAGCCAATGAGACTGCAGGTCAACCACTGGCCCCGCCCACTGGCAAAATGTCATTATTATGTAAAAGCTCATTCTTAGATTAAAAAAAAGCCATTCTGAAATAAACTATTATACAATAAACTAAGATTAAAAAATAATAAAAATATATTTCATAATAATTACATTTTTTTTCACAATAATGGGAAACATTTCATAATAATACACATATATTTCCTAATAATGGATACGTATTTCATGATAATAAACTCATTTATTCATTGAATTATGACCCAAACGGGCCTCCATAGATCTCCCAGGTGGATCCGTCCATCCAGACCTCCACAAGCCACCTGAGAGACGTGACGTCTCCAGCATGCTCCAGGCCCTCCGCCCCCGTAGGACACGCCCAGGACACGCCCCCCTGGAGGGGTCTGAGGATGAAGCTTGGATGAACGCAGCTACCTGGGCTGAACCGCTGCTGGAACACCTGGAACAGCTGGTCCACCCAAAAACCACCCATAAAAATGTTTTATCTCATAATGCGCCCCCCGGTAAGGCGCACCCCGGTAAGGCGCACCCCGGTAAGGCGCACCCCAGTAAGGCGCACCCCGGTAAGGCGCACCCCGGTAAGGCGCCCCCCGGTAAGGCGCACCGGTCTCCTGCACCCCCGCTGAAATACACGCTTCAGGTTCCTTGCGCATGTGCAGGTGAAGCGTCGTTTACCTGTGGCAGGTGAACCACATCTATGTGTCGCATCAGTAACGGGAACGGAGCCGTGACGTCTCCGCCGGAGATAAAAATAAAAAAAAATAAACACCTCTTGTGACAGGACTGCATGTTCCTGGAGTGTCACCGGTCTCCATGGCAACTGCTCTGCCGCGAGGCGGGAGAGAGTTTGAGTCACACGAGGGAGAGGACGAGAAGAGAGGCGTTTATATTCCCTGAGCTGTGACTGCCAGGCGACCGGGGTCCTCCACGCGGACCGCCTTGTTCCCGGCGGCTTCTGATGAGTCGCTTCTCAACATGTGATCTTTTTTATAAGAACCCATATCCTTTATCAAGGATATGGGTTCTTATAAAAACTGTGTTTTTATAAGATAATATCACATTAAATATTTTAACTAATTTATTTTTTTTAATCACAAATATTTTCTTTAAAATGTGACTTTTTACATAATTATTTAACTTTGTCATAAATTTCAAACTTTGTCCTAAAATCATAAATATTTCTTGTAAAATCACGACATTTTGACATCAAATCACAATTCAGTGTCATAAAAGAAAAAAAAAATCACAAATTTGACAACATTTGAATTTTTGGAAAAAAAAACAACAACAAATACGTTAAAAAACAAAAAGAAATTAAAACTTCTTTATGAAAAATCTTGATTTTGTAGAATTACATTTTTTTTTTTAAATTAAAAATGTGTTGCAAAATATTGGCTTTTGCAAAACTGCAACTTTCAAACATAAATCCCAACAATGATATGGAGGATAATTGCAGGTAAAACCCTCCCACAGAGGGATAACTGGGAGAACTGGGAGAACTGGGAGAACTGGGTGAACTGGGAGAACTGGGAGAACTGGACTCATCAACATCTGGAGGAGATCCTCAGACTTCAGGCCAGTTGAGGGGGCATCACTTCCCGCCAGCACCGCCCCATAAAACTGGCTCCAGAACCACCAGACAGAACCCGGTGACATCACAGAGGGTCTGTCCAGTTCTTTCTCTACATCCTGTGTTTAAAACTAACTTTCAGAAGTTTCTCATCACAGAAACTGAAAGTTAATTTTCATGATGATGATGAAACCTAAAAGGCTTTATCTTCTCGGACTGTCTGAACAGTGGAACCAGAACCCGGTTCTGCTTCAAGACCGTTTATATTAATTAATGACTCCATCAGTGCTGGAACTAGAAGCCCAGTCTGACTGACTGGCTGCAGCTCTCACCTCCGACCACCAGGTGGCGGTGTGAGTCCACCTGAGGAGCGACGCTCCACCAAATGAAATGATTTAAGAGGTGAAACATTAAAAATGGGCTCTGCGTTAACGAGCAGAGACGTTCAGGTGAGTGATGAGCTGCTGCTAACGAGCCTGGAGGTCGTTAGTGCTGCGGAGATGATTAACGAGGAAATCATCACCATCGTCTTCCTCTTTATTACTTTACAGTTCCTGCGAAGAGTTCTGGTGTCTTAGAAAAGTTAAAAAGTGATTTAGTTTGTGTTCTCGTCAATAGTATTATTCACATTTGTCACTGATTGACTGCAGTTGACTCTGGATCAGGATTAATTAATTAATTAATTGATCTGGCAGCAGAACATAAATATCTGCAGGTTGAAGTGAAACCAGACAGGAAGTCACATGACCAGAGACGTTAAAACTGCTGGATCGTCTTCTCCAACGTCTCCATTTCTACATTACAAACTGTCTCTAAACTGTCTGAAAATATTATTAACTATAAGTAATGTTATTAAATCTTAATTCAAGAAACAATGCTGAATAAAAAAATAAAAAAAAACTCCTCTACATGGACAAAAACCTTTAAACCGAACAATGTCAAGAAAAAACTCCCCTTTAAGAGGAAGAAACCTGGACCAGGACCTGGACACGTGGAGGACAGAGACAAGATGGAGGACAGAGAAAGGAGGGAGGACAGAGAGAAGATGAGGACAGAGAGAGGATGGAGGACAGAGAGGATGGAGGACAGAGAGAAGATGGAGGACAGAGAGAGATGGAGGACATAGAAGGATGGAGGACAGAGAGAAGATGGAGGACAGAGAGGATGGAGAGGATGGAGGAGAGAGAGGATGGAGGACAGAGAGAAGATGGAGGACAGAGAGAAGATGGAGGACAGAGAGGATGGAGGACAGAAGATGGAGGGGAAGATGGAGGACAGAGAGAAGATGGAGGACAGAGAGGATGGAGGACAGAGAGAGGATGGAGGACAGAGAGAAGATGGAGGACAGAGAGAAGATGGAGAGGACAGGAGGATGGAGGACAGAGGGAAGATGGAGGACAGAGAGGAAGATGGAGGACAGAGAGGATGGAGGGACAGAGAGAGGATGGATGGAGGACAGAGAGGATGGAGGACAGAAGAGAGGAGGAGGACAGAGAGGATGGAGAGGATGAGAGGATGGAGGAGGACAGAGAGAGGAGGACAGAGACAGAGAGGAGGAGAGAGGACAGAGAGGAGATGGAGGACAGAGAGGACAGAGAGAAGATGGGCAGAGACAGGGAGAGGATGGAGGACAGAGAGAGGATGGAGGACAGAGAGAGGATGGAGGACAGAGAGAGATGGAGAGGACAGAGAGGAGGGAGGAGAGAGAGAGAGGATGGAGGACAGAGAGATGAGGAGAGAGAGGACAGAGAGAGGAGAGATAGAGGAGGCAGAGGAGAGAGGATGGAGACAGAGAGAGGATGGAGGACAGAGAGAAGATGGAGGACATAGAGAGATGGAGGACAGAGGAGAGGAGAGGAGGACAGAGAGAAGGATTGAGGACAGAGAGAGGATGGAGGACAGAGAGAAGATGGAGGACAGAGAGGAGTGAGAGTGGAGACAGAGAGAGGAGGGAGGGACAGAGAGAAGATGGAGGACAGAGAGGAGGGAGGACAGAGGATGAGGAGGAGAGGAGGATGGAGGACAGGGAGAGAGAGGAGGAGACAGAGAGAAGATGGAGGAAAGACAGAGAGAGGAGGAGACAGAGAAGGATGGGAGGACAGAGAGAGATGGGACAGAGAGGATGGGAGGACAGAGAGAAGATGGAGGACAGAGAGAGAGGATGGAGGAGAGAGGAGGATGGAGGACAGAGAGAGGAAGGAGAGGACATGGAGGACAGAGATGGAGGACAGAGAGAGGATGGAGGACAGAGAGGAGGGAGGACAGAGAGAATACAGAGAGAGGAGGGAGGACAGAGAGGAAGAGAGATGGGAGGACAGAGGAGAGGAGAGAGAGAGGACAGAGAGAGGAGAGGATGGAGGACAGAGAGAGAGAAGATGGAGGACAGAGAGAGGATGGAGGACAGAGAGAGGAGGAGAGAGGAAGAGAGGAGGGAGGACAGAGAGAGGAGAGAGAGATGGAGGGACAGAGAGAAGAGGGAGGACAGAGAGAGGATGGAGGACAGAGAGAGGAGGACAGTGGAGGACAGAGAGATGGATGGAGGACAGAGAGGGATGGAGGAGAGAGAGGAGAGGATGGAGGGACAGAGCGAGAGAGGATGGAGGACAGAGAGATGATGGAGGACAGAGAGGATGGAGGACAGAGAGAGGGAGGATGGAGGACAGAGAGAAGATGGAGGACAGAGAAGAGATGGAGAGAGAGAGAGAGGATGGAGGACAGAGAGAGGATGGAGGACAGAGAGAGGATGAGAGAGACAGGAGAGAGGAGGAGAGGAGAGGAGGAGAGGACAGAGAAGGAGAGACAGAGAGGATGGAGGAGGAGGATGGAGGACAGAGAGAGAGAAGATGGAGGACAGAGAGAGGATGGAGGACAGAGAGAGGATGGAGGACAGAGAGAGATGGAGGACAGAGAGACAGAGAGGATGGAGGACAGAGAGAGGATGGAGGACAGAGAGAGGATGGAGGACAGAGAGAAGATGGAGGACAGAGAGGATGGAGGACAGAGAGGAGGAAGGACAGAGAGAAGACAATTAGACAATTAGAGAAATTTAAGTAAGTAAAAGACAAAAAAAATTAAATAATTAAAAAAATAGTAAGTAAAAAAGTAAAAATAGTTAAAAATAAAAAAGGAAGTAAAAAGTAAAAATTAAATAAAAAATTAAATACATGTAAAATAAAAAATAAGTAAAAAGTTAAAAAAAATCAATAAATAAATATAAATATTAAGTAAAAAAATTCAATAAATTTAAAGTAAAAAGCGAGTAGGAAATAAAAACAAATTTAAAATAAAAAAAAAGTAAGTTAAAAATTAAGTAAAAAAGTAAAATAAGTTTAAAGTAAAAAGTAATTTAAAAGTAAAATAAATGTAAAATAAAGTAAACAAAAAATAAAAATAATAAAAATAAAAATAATTTAAAATAAAAGTTTAGTAAAAAATAAAAATAAAATAAATTTGAAATAAACAGGTCAGTAAAACATTAAAAAAATTAAAAATGTTTTTAGTTAAAACTAAAAATAAAAGAAAATAATAAAATTAAAAAAATTCTGTAAAAAATAAACAGTATGTAAAAATTAATTTAAATAAATACATTTTTTTAAAAGTAGGTAAAAACTAAAAGTAAAATATATTTAAAATAAATAAATTAAATTAAAGAAATTCAAAAGTAAGTAAATAAATTAAAATAAAATAAATTAAAAGTAAAAATGTATGAAAATAATAAAAAATGAAAGTAATTAAAAATGTAAAAAGTAAGCTAATAAAAATAAGAAGAAATCAGTCAATCAATAAATAATAAAAATATCTCCACATGCACTGATATTTCAGCATCACTGAGTTATCATCAGCCAGAATTTAGTGTTAATTTTACAGATTTAAGATTTTAAATCTTAAGAACATTACTA
>JAGFBZ010002492.1:37500-67886 GCA_018398805.1 Hirundichthys speculiger
TAATGACCACTAGAGGCTGCAGTTCCTCTACTGACCGCTAGAGGCTGCAGTTCCTCTACCGAACAGTAGAGGCTGCAGTTCCTCTAATGACCACTAGAGGCTGCAGTTCCTCTACCGACCATTAGAGGCTGCGGTTCCTCTACCGACCACTGGAGGCTGCAGTTCCTCCACTAACCACTAGAGGCTGCAGTTCCTCTAATGACCACTAGAGGCTGCAGTTCCTCTACCGACCACTAGAGGCTGCAGTTCCTCTACCGACCACTAGAGGCTGCAGTTCCTCTACTAACACTAGAGGCTGCAGTTCCTCTAATGACCACTAGAGGCTGCAGTTCCTCTAATGACCACTAGAGGCGCAGTTGCAGTTCCTCTACCACTGACCACTAGAGGCTGCAGTTCCTCTACCGACCACTAGAGGCTGCTGCAGTTCCTCTACTGACCACTAGAGGCTGCAGTTCCTCTAATGACCACTAGAGGCTGCAGTTCCTCTACCGACCACTAGAGGCTGCAGTTCCTCTAATGACCACTAGAGGCTGCAGTTCCTCTAATGACCACTAGAGGCTGCAGTTCCTCTAATGACCACTAGAGGCTGCAGTTCCTCTAATGACCACTAGAGGCTGCAGTTCCTCTACCGACCACTAGAGGCTGCAGTTCCTCTACCGACCACTAGAGGCTGCAGTTCCTCTAATGACCACTAGAGGCTGCAGTTCCTCTACCACTAGAGGTTGCAGTTCCTCTAATGACCACTAGAGGCTGCAGTTCCTCTACTGACCACTAGAGGCTGCAGTTCCTCTAATGACCACTAGAGGCTGCAGTTCCTCTACTGACCACTAGAGGCTGCAGTTCCTCTAATGACCACTAGAGGCTGCAGTTCCTCTACTGACCACTCTAGACCACTAGGCTGCAGTTCCTCTACTGACCACTAGAGGCTGCAGTTTCTCTACTGACCACTAGAGGCTGCAGTTCATCTACTGACCACTAGAGGCTGCGGTTTCTCTACTGACCACTAGAGGCTGCGGTTCCTCTACTGACCACTAGAGGCTGCAGGTTCTCTACCGACCATTAGAGGCTGCAATTCCTCTACCGACCTTTAGAGGCTGCAGTTCCTCTACTGACCACTAGAGGCTGCAGTTCCTCTACTGACCACAAGAGGCTGCAGTTCCTCTAATGACCATTAGAGGCTGCAGTTCCTCTACCGACCACTAGAGGCTGCAATTCCTCTACTGACCAGTAGAGGCTGCAGTTCCTCTACCGACCACTAGAGGCTGCAGTTCCTCTACCGACCACTAGAGGCTGCAGTTCCTCTAATGACCACTAGAGGCTGCAGTTCCTCTAATGACCACTAGAGGCTGCAGTTCCTCTACCGACCACTAGAGGCTGCAGTTCCTCTAATGACCACTAGAGGCTGCAGTTCCTCTACTGACCACTAGAGGCTGCAGTCCTCTAATGACCACTAGAGGCTGCAGTTCCTCTACTGACCACTAGAGGCTGCAGTTCCTCTACTGACCACTAGAGGCTGCAGTTCCTCTACTGACCACTAGAGGCTGCAGTTCCTCTAATGACCACTAGAGGCTGCAGTTCCTCTACCGACCACTAGAGGCTGCAGTTCCTCTAATGACCACTAGAGGCTGCAGTTCCTCTACTGACCACTAGAGGCTGCAGTTCCTCTACCGACCAACTAGAGGCTGCAGTTCCTCTACTGACCACTAGAGGCTGCAGTTCCTCTACTGACCACTAGAGGCTGCAGTTCTCTACTGACCACTAGAGGCTGCAGTTCCTCTACTGACCACTAGAGGCTGCAGTTCCTCTACTGACCACTAGAGGGCTGCAGTTCCTCTACTGACCACTAGAGGCTGCAGTTCCTCTAATGACCACTAGAGGCTGCAGTTCCTCTACCGACCACTAGAGGCTGCGGTTCCTCTACCGACCACTAGAGGCTGCAGTTCCTCTACTGACACTAGAGGCTGCAGTTCTAGACCACAAGAGGCTGCAGTTCCTCTACCGACCACTAGAGGCTGCAGAGTTCCTCTACTGACCACTAGAGGCTGCAGTTCCTCTAATGACCACTAGAGGCTGCAGTTCCTCTACCACCGACCACTAGAGGCTGCAGTTCCTCTACCGACCACTAGAGGCTGCAGTCCTCTACTGACCACTAGAGGCTTAAACAATTTTTCAGATTTTACAAACATGTAAATTCTCATAAAAACTTTTTTTGAAGATTTATTTTTAGTTATGACTAAGAAATCTTCAAGGAACAGACTCAGACTCTGTTTTTTACTTCATAAAGTTCATTAATTTCAAAATTCTGCCTGGATAAACTTGAAAATTTACAAGAAAAAAATCTGAACCTTGACAGAGTAAAAAAAATATAATGTGTAACTGTCAACTTGCAAATTTACAAGAAAACACTGAAATTTAGTGACTTAATGAAGATAAATAAGAAAATTAAAGTCTGATTTTATCATTAATAAGTATGTGCTTCTGACGCGCGTGCCCCGCAGCATAAACCCAACTTGAACAGTTGTCGTCCGCGAGTCGCGCACGGTCGTGCACCTTCCCAGCGGAACGCGCGCGCGGAGCGCTCCTCCTCTCCGCGCGCTGCGCCTCGGCGGGAAGCCGCTCTTCGCTCTTCGCGGCTCCGCGTCTCCGTTGGAGGAGTCAGTCCGGATGGACGGACACTGAGCGGCTCATCTCCCGCCACGAGCGCATCTCATCTCCCGCCACGAGCGCATCTCCGCGTGTCAGTCAGTCGGTCGGTCGGTCGGTCAGCGCGTCTCTTGGCAACAGCGGGACACCTGTCGGGCTTCAGGTACGCGCCGTCTGACCGGATCTGATTGTTGAGTTGGTTTGAAACGCGTGCGTGCGCGGAGACGGACATCCACGCGCGCAGCTGCAACAGCTGGACGTGAACACGCGCTCTGAAGGTTTCTCGTTTCGTTTCCAGGCTTCAGCGATGAGAGGACGGCGGAGCGCTCACCTGCTGCCGCTGCTGCTCTGCTTCCTCGCGCTGTGGCGCACACGGTCAGTTCCCGCCTTCACACCTCCGTCCGTGCGCGTTGCTTTATCTGCTTTAGACAGAAGGTGAGTCAAAATAACCCTAGACCGCCACGCGGCGCGCACCGGTTCGCGTTCCTCGAAGATATTAGAGGAGTTTTCCGTTGCAGCGGCAGGTTTGACCGGAATAAACGGAGAGTTGTGACGTCAGGGGCCGCGCGCAGCTTTTTAACGGACAGGAAACGATCCGAGACGTTTGTCAGGAGTTCATCTGTTCATATGTTTGAAAATTCAGAAGGAACATTTGTGACATTATAAAACCTCAAAATATGAAGAAAAAGGTGAAATGTCACCAAATCTTTAATTTAAATAGATAAATAAACTTCATAAACTCCAAATTCTAAAAAAAAAAAAAATCAAATTTTTTAAAAAATTTATAAGCTCAGAAATTTGTTTCAATTTATCGACTTTTAAATTCACAAGAAAACTTCAAGAAAAGGCGTTTTACTTGAATTCACAAAATAAAATTCTAAATTTGTAATTTTATTATTTCATGAATTTGCGAGAGAAATTTTTGAAATTCTGACTTTGGAAACTTAAATTTTCAATAAAAATCTCAAATTTGCAAACTTTTTAAACTCAAAGATGATTTGGTGACTTTGAAAACTCAGGATTTCAATTTCTTTTATTTATAAACCCAAAATTTCCAGAAAAAACTACAAAATCATGACTTTGCAAACTATAAAACTAGGACAAAAACCCCAAATAAGTGATTTTACAAAAAACAAATCCTCAAGGAAACTCAGTTTTTCACTTTATAAACTTGCAAATGTGTGAAATTTTCTGACTTTACAATTTCACAAATTTTCAAAGAAAAAAATTCAAAAAAATCAAATCAATTTTAATGTTATAAACTTCATAACTTATGAACTCTGCAGTCTTCCAAAATTAATAAATAAATGCAATTAACAAATAAATTTCCAAATCTCAAAAGACTTTTTAAAGTTTTACGTTTGCAATAAAACTCAGGACATTTCTGACATTATAAAACCTCAAAATGTGAAGAAAAAGGTGAAACTTCACCAACTCTAAAATTTAAAATAAATAAATAAACTTCATGAACTCCAATTTTTAAAAAATAATAATTTTTTTTTAAATTCATAAGCTCACAAATTGTCTCAATTTAGAAACTTTTAAATTCACAAGAAAACTTGAAATTCATTTATAAGAAGGCATTTTTCTTGAATTCACAAAATAAAATTCTAAATTTGTAATTTTATTATTTCATGAATTTTTTGAGAGAAAATGTTGAAATTCTGACTTTGGAAACTTAAATTTTCAAGAAAAATCTCAAATTTGCAAACTTTTTAAACTCTGAAAGATTATTTGGGAACTTTAAAGCTCAGATTCCATTTTTTTTTTTTAAATCTATAAACTCAAATTTTCCAGAGAAAAATACAAAATCGTGACTGTCAAACTATAAAATTAGCACAAAAACCCCAAATGAGTGATTTTACAAACTTACAAATCCTCAATTTTTCAGTTTATAAACTTACAAATTTATGAAAATTTCTGACTACAATTTCAAAAATTTTAAGGAAAAAAGTCAATTTTAATTTTAATTTTGTAAATTTTATAACTTTGAAACATTGCATAGTCTGTAATTAATGTTTGTTAAAACTGTAACTGTAACTGTTAATTCCTCTACTGACCACTAGAGGGTACACACCACTAAAAACACATTTACAGTCACAGTCTGGCTCCATCCACACGATGAACACAACCGACCGTCGACATCTTACTGCTCATTAAGATGCTTCATTATTTTTATGATTATTTATTTTGGAAAGAATCCGGTCTGGAGTTCCTCTTTCTGATCTCACATCCGCTTCTTATTTAGGTCAAAAGCTGATTCCAATTCAACGCGCAACTCCAAGGACATCGCCACCTTCACCAAGATCCTGGACAGTCTTCTGGACGGGTACGACAACCGTCTGAGACCTGGACTGGGAGGTAATGAAAACATGCAGTTCAATCATCAATTCATGCTTTTTTTTTTTTAATTTACCCCAGCAAGACTTATTTCAGGATGAGGTTTGTTCCAGACAAAGCTGGTTGTTGAGTTCTGGAGAGGAACTGATGCCACTAAAAGTCAGTTAATCCAAAAATGAGTCAGTGGAAACTATGAGAAGGGTCCAGCTGAGAAGGTCCTGGTGAAGGAGCCTCCTGGTGGGAGGAGTTTCAGGTGGGAGGAGTTTCAGGTGGGAGGAGTTTCAGGCGCGTTCAACGCAGGACCGAGCTGGAAGAGCTGGCTGCTGCCCCCGAGACCCGAACTCAGATGGGAGGGAATTATGGGACGGAAATTCACGATGTTAACATGACGCTTTAATTTAAAATGTTGAAGACTTTGGGTGAATTCCAATTCCTCCTTTAACCCTCAATCTCAATCTCAAAAATGTTCGCTACCGCTAAGTGCTAGTGCTGTCCCGATTCTAAGAACGTCAAATTGAGGGTCAAGTTTGAGGGCTGTATCGTCTTCTCTGGCACCACCCTTGGTAGTAAGGGTTACCCAGAAGGCACTGGGTAATTAAGCCAAGACATCTTCGAAAAGGATGGCGACAAAAAAAGCTAGCTACAAACGTAAGTATCCTCGTAGTTCTTAAAGATATAAATGTTACGAAAACTTCTGATTGTCTTTGTTTGAGACTTTTTTCATGGATTAACATCGCTGGTTTATTTTCAAACCAGCTTTACTCTACCAACATAACGTCTGTATCTATGTTCTTTTATCACATAGTCACAGTATTTTAATAAGTATTCATACTTTGAAGAGATTCTGTCAGAAATTGGACCTATTTAGAAAAAGAAACTATACCGATTCTGGAATTCTGGAAACTGAATTTTGTCTTTATTTTCGACATTTCGTCTTTATTTTCGACGTTTCGTCTTTATTCTCGATTTCGTCTTTCGTCGTTTATTTTCGACGTTTCGTCTTTATTCTCGACATTTCGTCTTTATTCTCGACGTTTCGTCTTTATTTCGACGTTTCGTCGACTTTATTCTCGACGTTTCGTCTTTATTCTCGACGTTTCGTCTTTATTCTCGACATTTCGACGTTTTTCGTCTTTATTCTCGACGTTTCGTCTTTATTCTCGACGTTTCGTTTTTTCTCGACGTTTCGTCTTTATTCACGACGTTTCGTCTTTATTCTCTTTCGTCTTTCGTCTTTATTCTCGATTTTCGACGTTTCTCTTTATTCATCGACGTTTCGTCTTTATTTTTTCGACGTTTCGTCTTTAGTTTATTCTCGGACGTTTCGTCTTATTTTTCGACGTTTCGTCTTTATTCTGGACGTTTCGTCTTTATTTTTCTTTCGACGTTTCGTCTTTATTCTCGACGTTTCGTCTTTATTCTCGACGTTTCGTCTTTATTCTCGACTCGTTTCGTCTTTATTTTCGACGTTTTTCGTCTTTATTCTCGACGTTTCGTCTTTATTATTTCGACGTTTCGTCTTTATTCTTATTCTTTTCGTCTTTATTTTTTCGTTTCGTTTCGTTTATTCGTTTTCGTCTTTATTTTCGATTCTCGTTTTCGTCTTTATTCTCGTTTCGTCGTCTTTATTTTCGACGTTTTCGTCTTTATTCTCGACGTTTTCGACTTTTTCCGATTTCGTCTTTATTCTCGACGTTTCATCTTTATTTTCGACGTTTCGTCTTTATTTTCGACGTTTCTCTTTCTCGATTTTTTTTCGACGTTTCGTCTTTATTTTTCGACGTTTCGTCTTTATTTTCGACGTTTCGTCTTTATTTTCTCGATTCGTTTCGTCTTTATTTCTTTCGATTCTCGATTTTCGTTTCTTTATTCTCGACGTTTTACGTTTCGTCTTTATTCTTCTCGACGTTTCGTCTTTATTTTCGACGTTTCGTCTTTATTCTTTCGTCGTTTCGTCTTTATTCTCGACGTTTCGTCTTTATTCTCGACGTTTCGTCTTTATTCTTTTCTCGACGTTTCGTCTTTATTTTTTTGACGTTTCGTCTTTATTCTCGACGTTTTCGTCTTTATTCGTTTCGACGTTTCGTCTTTATTTTTTCTCTTTCGACGTTTCGTCTTTATTCTTTTCGACGTTTCGTCTTTATTCTCGACGTTTCGTCTTTATTTTCGTTTTATTCGACGTTTTTTTCGTCGACGTTTTTTTTCGTTTTTCGTTTCTCTTTTTCTCGACGTTTCGTCTTTATTTCGACGTTTCGTCTTTATTGACGTTTATTTTCGACGTTTTCGTTTTATATGACGTTTCGTCTTTATTTTCTCGACGTTTCGTCTTTATTCTTTTTCTTCGACGTTTCGTCTTTATTTTTGACGTTTTGTCTTTATTCTCGACGTTTTGTCTTTATTCGACGTTTTCGTCTTTCGTCTTTATTTTCGACTTTCGTTTCGACGTTTCGTTTTATTCTCGACGTTTCGTCGTTCTTTCTCGACGTTTCGTCTTTATTCTTTCGACGTTTCGTCTTTATTTCGACGTTTCGTCTTTATTCTCGACGTTTCGTCTTTATTTTTTTCGTTTCGTCTTTATTTTCGACGTTTCGTCTTTATTCTCGACGTTTTCGTCTTATTCTTCGACGTTTCGTCGTTTATCTCGACGCGTTTGTCGTCTTTATTTCGACGTTTCGTCTTTATTTTCGACGTTTCGTCTTTATTTGGACGTTTGTTTCGTCTTTATCTCGACGTTTTCTTTATTTCGACGTTTCGTCTTTATTCTTCGACGTTTTCGTCTTTATTTTGACGTTTCGTCTTTATTCTCGACGTTTGTCTTATTTTCTTTGATTTCGTCTTTATTTTCGACGTTTCGTCTTTATTTCGACGTTTCGTCTTTATTCTCGACGTTTTCGACGTTCTTTTATTTTCGACGTTTCGTTTATTTTCGACGTTCGTTTCGTCTTTATTCTCGACGTTTCCGTTCTTTATTTTCGACGTTTCGTCTTTATTTCCGACGTTTCGTCTTTATTCTCGACGTTTCATCTTTATTCTGGATTGTTTCGTCTTTATTCTCCGACCGTTTCGTCTTTATTTCGACTTTTCTTATTTCGACGTTTTTTTTTATTTCGACGTTTCGTCTTTATGACGTTTCGATTTCGTTTTCGACGTTTTTCGACGTTTCGTCTTTCTCTTTTATTCTCGACGTTTCGTCTTATTTTGACGTTTCGTCTTTATTCTCGACGTTTCGTCTTTTTTCTCGACGTTTCGTCTTTATTCTCGAGTTCGTCTTTATTTTCGACGTTTTCGTTTCTTTATTTTCGACGTTTCGTCTTTATTTTCGACGGATTTTGTCTTTCTCGACGTTTCGTCTTTATTCTCGACGTTTCGTCTTTTTTTTTCGACGTTTCGTCTTTATTCTCGACGTTTCGTCTTTATTTTGACGTTTCGTCTTTATTCTCAACGTTCGTTTTCGACGTTTTCGTATTTTGAGTTTCGTTCTTATTCGGGATGTTTCTTCATCGTTTTCGTTATTCTCGACGTTTCGTCTTTATTTCGCGATTTCGTCTTTCTTTTCGATTGTTTCGTCTGTATTCCGCCGTTTCGTCTTTATTCTCTTCTCGACGTTTCTTCTTTTTATTTTCGACGTTTCGTTTCGTTTTTCGCGATTTTCGACGTTTCGTCGTCGTATTTTTTCGACGTTTAGTCTTTATGACGTTTCGATTTTCGCGTTTTTTGACGTTTCGTCTTTATTTCGACGGTTCGTCTTTATTCTGGGTGTTCGTCTTTATTCTCGACGTTTCGTCTTTTGGTTTTCTTTATTTCGACTTTGTTTTATTTTCGACGCGTCCTCGTTTCGTCTTTATTGACGTTTCGTCTTTATTTTCCGACGTTTCCGTCTTTATTCTCGCGTTCGTCTTTATTTCACGACTTTTTTTTTTTTTTTTCGACGTTCGTCTTTCGACGTCGCGTTTCGTCTTTATTCTCCGTCGACGTTTCGTCTTTATTTTCGAAGTTTCGTCTTTATTCTCGATTTCGTCTTTATTTTCGACGTTTCGTCTTTATTCCCGACGTTTCGTCTTTATTCTTCAACGTTTCGTCTTTATTCTCGATTTCGTTTCGTCTTTATTTTCGAACGTTTCGTCTTTATTCTCGACGTTTCGTCTTTATTTTCGACGTTTCTTGACGTCTTTATTCTCGACGTTTCTCTTTATTCTGACGTTTCGTCTTTATTTTCGTCTTTATTCTCGACGTTTTGACTTTATTCTCGACGTTTCGTCTTTATTCTCGACGTTTTGTCGTTTCGTCTTTTTTTCGGACGTTTCGTCTTTATTCTTTTTTCTTTCGTTATTCTGACGTTTCGACTTTATTTCACGTTTTGTCTTTATTCTCACGTTCGTCTTTATTCTCGACGTTTCATCTCTTTTTGATTTCGACTTTCTTTATTCTCGACGTTTCGGCTTTATTTCGTCGGTTTTCGTCTTTATTTTCGACGTTTATCGACGTCTTTATTCTGGATGTTTCGTCTTATTAGTCGCGACGTTTCGTCTTTATTCTCGACGTTTCGTCTTTATTTTCGAGTTTCGTCTTTATTCTCGACGTTTCGTCTTTATTTTTGACGTTTCGTCTTTATTCTCGACGTTTCGTCTTTATTTCTCGACATTTTGTCTTTAATTTTTGACTTTGTCTTATTATTTTCGACGTTTCGTCTTTATTCTCGACGTTTATTCTTTTTCTTTTCCGACGTTTCGTCTTATTCTTCGACGTTTCGTTTTATTTTCGACGTTTCGTCTTTATTCTCGACGTTTCGTCTTCTTCTCGACGTTTCGTCTTTATTACGTTCTCGACGTTTCGTCTTTATTTTCGACGTTTCGTCTTTATTCACGTTTCGTCTTTATTCGACGTTTCGTCTTATTCTCATTATCTTTATTCTGGATGTTTCGTCTTTATTCTCGACGTTTCGTCTTATTTTCGACTCGTTTGTCTTTACGTTTCTTTATCACGTTTCTCTTTATTCTCGACGTTTCGTCTTTATTTCGATTCTCGACGTTTCGTCCTTTATTCTCGACGTTCGTCTTTATTCTCGACGTTTCGTCTTTATTCTCGACGTTTCGTCTTTATTTTCGACGTTTTCGTCTTTATTTTGACGTTTCGTCTTTATTCTCGACGTTTCGTCTTTATTTTCGACGTTTCGTCTTTATTTTCGACGTTTCGTCTTTATTTGGACGTTTCGTCTTTATTCTTTCTCGCGTTTCGTCTTTATTTCGAGTTTCGTCTGTTATTCTGGTTTCGTTCGTCTTTATCTTTACGTTTCGTCTGTTTCGAGTTTTTCTCTGATGTTTCGTCTTTATTTTCGAAGTTTCGTTTTATCTGCTTTCGTCTTTATGCTTTCGACGTTTCGTCTTATTTTCGTCTTAGTTTCGTCCTTTATTCTCGATGTTTCGTCTTTTTTTCGATTTTCGTCGATTCCCGTTCGTCTTTATTTTGTCTTTTCCGATTTCGTTTGTTCTTTATTTGACGTTTCGTCTTTATTTCGACGTTTCGTCTTTATTTTCGACGTTTCGTCTTTATTCTGGTGTTTCGTCTTTATTTCGATGTTGGTCTTTATTTTCGAGTTTCGTCTTTTTACGTTCACTTTAGTCTTTATTCTCGACGTTTCGTCTTTATTTTCGACGTTTCGTTTATCCCGACGTTTCGTCTTTATTCCGCGTTTGTCTTTATTTTCGACGTTTCGTCTTTATTCCGACGTTTAGTCTTTATTCCCGACGTTTCGTCTTTCTTTATTAGTCGACGTTTCGTCTTTATTCCGACTGCGTTCGGCTTTATTTTCGACGTTTCGTCTTTATTCTCGACGTTTTATTATCGACGTTCACGTCGATTTTCGGTCTTTATCGACGTTTCGTCTTTCTATTTTCGATCGTTTTCGGCTTTATTCCCGACGTTTGTCTATTCTCGACGTTTCGTCTTATTTCGACGTTTCGTCTTTATTCTCAACGTTGTCTTTTTCTCGACTTCTCTTTATTTTTCGACGTTTCGTCTTTCTTTCCGACGTTTCGTCTTATTTTTGAGTTTCGGTCTTGATGCCGACGTTTCGTCTTAGTTTCGACGTTTCGTTTTATTCGACGTTTCGTCTTATTCGACGTTCGTCTTTATTGTCGAGGTTTCTTTTTCTTCTCGACGTTTCGTCTTTATTTTCGACGTTTCGTCTTTATTCGTTGCTGACTCGCGTTTGTCTTTATTCTCGACGTTTAGTCTTTATTCTCGACGTTTCATCTTTATTTTCGACGTTTCGTCTTATTTTCGACGTTTCGTCTTTAAATTCTCGAGTTCGTCTTTATTTTCGACGTTCGTCTTTATTCTGGATTTCATCTTATTCTCGACGTTTCGTCTTATTCTCGAGTTTCGACTTTATCTCGACGTTTCGACTTTCGAATTCTCGACGTTTCGTCTTTATTTTTCGACGTTTTCGTTTTATTCTCACGTTTCGATTTATTCTCGACGTTTCGACTTTATTCTCGACGTTTCGTATGTAGTTTCGAAATTTCGTCTTTATTCTTTCGACGTTTCGTCTTTATTTTCTCGACGTTTTCGACGTTTTCTCTCGTTTTGTTACTCGACGTTTCGACTTATTCTCGCGTTTCGACTTATTATGACGTTTCGTTTTATTCTCGACGTTTCGTTCTTTATTCTGAGTTTCCTTTTTAAATTTTCGACATTCGTCTTTATTCTCGACGTTCGAAATTCTCGACGTTTCGTCGTTTTCTTCGACTCGACGTTTCGACGTTTATTGACGTTTCGAGTTTCGTCTTTATTCTCGACGTTTCGACTTTATTCTCGACGTTTCGACTTTATTCTCGACGTTTCGACTTTATTCTCGACGTTTCGTCTTTATTTTCGACATTTTGTCTTTATTCTCGACGTTTCGTCTTTATTCCCGACGTTCGTCTTTTTTTTTTCGACGTTTCGTCTCGTTTCGTCTTTATTCTCAACGTTTCGTCTTTATTCTTGACGTTTCGTCTTTATTTCGTCGAATTTCGTCTTTATTCTGGTTTCGTCTTTATTCTCGACGTTTCGTCTTTATTTCGGCGCGTTTTACGTTGTCTTTATTCTCGACGTTTCGTCTTTTCTCGACGTTCGGTGTCTTTATTTTGGATGTTCGTCTTTATTCTCGACGTTTCATCTTTATTTTCGACGTTTCGTCTTTATTCTGGATGTTTCATCTTTATTCTCGACGTTTTGACTTTCTTCTTGTAAGTGAGGAATGAAAGAACTTTTTTTTGTCAGAGTGGCCCTGATACTCGTACACAACTGACATTGGAGACATTTATTTTATTTTAATGCTGTGGTGCATTGTGGGGGACGGGGACTGTAATTTGTCTTCATGTGACGGATGAGCGCTGCTCTGCACTTCTGAGAGAATCAGCGACTCTGTCAGAAAAATGTCTTCATCCGCCGTGTCAGCCTTCATATGAACGCTGCAAATAAAAAAAGTGCCGTTTTTGGAAAATCCATCCTGCTGTACGCAGCGAGATGAATAGAAGCGCGTGTGTGCGGTGAGCTGCGAGGACACGTTAATCAGGGCTGAAGGGAAGACATCTGCAGGCTTGGACGGCGTCCTCGTTGGACGCCACATCAAAGCCTGGTGCTCCAAACAAACACAACAGAGGTCACGATGCCTCTGATTTTATTCACGGAGGCAGCGGCGGCTTCATTCTCCTCCGCTGCTTGACTGGAGATGATCTGTTCCTCCTGGGGGGGGGTGGGGGGGGGGTGAAGCGTGAGGCCCGTCTCCGTCCTCCATTACGCTTCACCTGTTAGTGAGTCGATGGCGTCCTGGTGCTTTTCATCCTCAAACCGCTACAAACCTGTCACAAAAAAAGGTTTCTATCTCTGGATGACCAACTCAGTCCTGTTACCCTTTATAAACAGCACCAAAGGTTTGGGTAACAGCACTGAGTTTTTAGCATAGAATTAGCAAATGCATAATTTATAACCACATGACATTCATGCTAACAACCTGAGCACATTCTCCTGATTTACAAAAACATAGATTTCTAAAGAAAACAAATAACTTGAAAAATAATTTAGGTAACAGGACAGTAAGTTGAGATTGATCTTGTGAGTCATAGTTTTAAATTCATGAACTGTACAGACCCATGACCTCAAATAATAAAATAAAATAACTGTTTACTTACACAGTTATTTATTTCTACAATAAAATTCTAAAAATGCAACAATTTGGCATAAAATAACATCATTCTAGTGTAAAACAGTGTTTGTCGCACTATTTTGACGTAAAATATCGACTCTTACGAAATCAAAACTTTTTAACATGAACTGTGAATTTCATATAATTCCAGTTTTCTGTCCTAAAATCAAGAATTTGTCCTGTAAAAGTGTAAATTTCATTGCTGATTCTTACTTATGAAGTTACGACTTTGTGTCACAAAAGGTTTTTAAAGCTTTTAAATTAATATTTTAACTTACCGACTTTTGCAAAATCGCAGGTTTTTGACATAAAATTACGAAATAAATTGCATAAATTGCAACTTTATGTCCTAAAAATCAAGAATTTTTGTTGTAAAATCATGCACTTTGCTTCTTTTTAACCATAAAATCACATACATTTACAAAATTGTTAGTTTATGACAAAAATTCCTAAGTTTTTACATCTCTGTCTCTTGATGACCAACTCAGTCCTGTTACCCATTATAAACAGCATGGGCAAAGGTTTGGGTAACAGCACTGAAAGTAACGTAGTTTTTAGCATAGAATTAGCAAATGCATCACTTATAACCACATGACATTCATGCTAACAACCTGAGCACATTCTCCTGATTTACAAAAACATAGATTTCTTAAGAAAACAAATAACATGAAAAATAATTTAGGTAACAGGACAGTAAGTAGAGATTGATCTTGTGAGTCATAGTTTTAAATTCATGAACTGTACAGATCCATGATCTCAAATAATAAAATAAAATAACTGTTTACTTACACAGTTATTTATTTCTACAATAAAATTCTAAAAATGCAAAATTTTGACATAAAATATTGACTTTTACAAAATCAAAACTTTTTAACATGAACTGTGAATTTCATATAATTCCAGTTTTCTGTCCTAAAATCCAGAATTTATCCTGTAAAAGTGTAAATTTCATTGCTGTTTCTTACTTACAAACTTTATATAATTGAAACTTTTTGTACTATAATCACAACATTTTGATGTAAAATGTCCTAAAAATCAGGAATTTTTGTTGTAAAATCATGCACTTTGCTTCTTTTGAATCATAAAATCACATACATTTATAAAATTGTTAGTTTTTGACAAAAATTCCCAACTTTTCATAGTAAAATTCCGACTTTTGCTGAATTGCACGTTTTGCAGCGGTCGTCAGCAGGACGCTCATCCAGTTGGAGGGGAAAGGGGGAGGAGCTTCAGCCCCACCTGGAGTCCACCTGTGCACGTGCACATGCGTGTGCGTTCCTGCTCTGCTTGGTGTTTTTGGCGCTGAAGGGACCGTTGCAGCTGCACGTTGCAGGAAAAGCGATGCGGCGCATCGCTGGCGGTCTTCAGTTTATCTGATGAATAAATAAACTTTTACAGCCCGGTGACATTTAGGAGCGAAGCACGTTCATGATGACATCACTGATTTACAGGGACATAAAGTAGACGACGACGCTGCCGTGGAAAGATCACAGTCATGTTCGCCTCCATATTCAATACGCCGTCAAAGATTCATCGATGGTTCACTCCATTCTGACTCCTCCCATGATGAGGCGGCAGCTGATCTTCATTTATTACTTCTGACATCTGGGAGGAATCCAGATGTGAACTGATCAAAGACCTTCAACATTCTTTCACAGAGTTTTATCTCTGATGTGGTGCTCTCAGCCCAGATGTGGTGCTCTCAGCCCAGATGTGATGCTGTCAGCCCAGATGTGGCGCTCTCAGCCCAGATGTGGCGCTGTCAGCCCAGATGTGGTGCTCTCAGCCCAGATGTGATGCTCTCAGCCCAGATGTGATGCTCTCAGCCCAGATGTGGCGCTCTCAGCCCAGATGTGATGCCTCAGCCCATATGTGCCTCTCAGCCCAGATGTGGTGCTGTCAGCCCAGATGTGGCGCTCTCAGCCCAGATGTGACACTCTCAGCCTAGATGTGGCGCTGTTAGCCCAGATGTGGTGCTCTCAGCCCAGATGTGACCCTCTCAGCCCAGATGTGGTGCTGTCAGCCCAGATGTGACCCTCTCAGCCCAGATGTGGCGCTGTCAGCCCAGATGTGGTGCTCTCAGCCCAGATGTGATGCTCTCAGCCCAGATGTGACGCTCTCAGCCCAGATGTGGCGCTCTCAGCCCAGATGTGATGCTCTCAGCCCAGATGTGGTGCTGTCAGCCCAGATGTGGCGCTCTCAGCCCAGATGTGACACTCTCAGCCTAGATGTGGCGCTGTTAGCCCAGATGTGGTGCTCTCAGCCCAGATGTGACACTCTCAGCCTAGATGTGGCGCTGTTAGCCCAGATGTGGCGCTCTCAGCCCAGATGTGATGCTCTCAGCCCAGATGTGATGCTCTTTAAGACACTCAGAGGCTTGTTGGACTTAAAGGACATGAAAAGAGGATTGAATGAAGACAAAATCTGTGAAAATGAAGAGTCGATCAGGAAATAAAGACATTAAAGCTACTATATGTAATATTTACACTGTCAATCATGTTGAGGGTACCGCCCCGAAAAGATCATTTAGACCAGGATTATGAACGACCTGGAGGGAAAAATTAAAGAGTGGCTAAATTTATGCATAAAACCCATGTGGACCGGCACTGAGCGGGTCTTCTGTTTCAGGTCTCTGAGGATCTGAACTGTTTCTCTTCACAGACCGAGTCACCGAGGTGAAGACGGACATCTACGTGACCAGCTTTGGACCGGTCTCTGACACGGACATGGCAAGTAGGACAACGCAACACACACAGGACGACATGAAAGGCTCTTTAAGGGCGTCGGCTCCACCGCAGATGGAGCCAATCAGGCGCCACGGCTGCCGCGGCGCCTGATTGGCTCCACCGCCGATGGAGCCAATCAGGCGCCACGGCTGCCGCGGCGCCTGAACCTGCCGCCGCGGCGGCAGGTTCAGGCGCCGCTGAGAACATTTTTATTAATGTGTGTTCGGTAGTGCTGCTGTCTGACTTCCAGTACAGTTACTGGTGTCGAGTACTGGTGATGCACAGCTCCATATGTGTTCTCTGGAAAAAGAGGAGGCATGTTCATTGTCTATGCAAAGCATCATGGGAAAGCAGCCATCTAGGCAGCGCATCTCTCCAGGGAGGCATCCAGGAGTTATCTCACCTGAACCATCTCAGCTGACTCCAAGAAGGAGAGGAAACCAGACTCTTGGTTTCTGTGGTCCTCCTCTAACCAGTCTAACTAACTAACTAACCAGTCTAACCAGTCTAACCAGTCTAACTAACTAACTAACCAGTCTAACTAACTAACTAACTAACCAGTCTAACTAACTAACCAGACTAACTAACTAACTAACCAGTCTAACTAACTAACTAACTAACTAACTAACTAACTAACCAGTCTAACTAACTAACTAACTAACCAGTCTAACTAACTAACTAACCAGTCTAACTAACTAACTAACTAACCAGCCTAACTAACTAACCAGTCTAACTAACTAACTAACTAACTAACTAACTAACCATAAACTAACTAACGTCTAAACTAACTAACCAGTCTAACTAACTAACTAACCAGTCTAACTAACTAACTAACTAACTAACCAGTCTAACTAACTAACTAACTAACTAACTAACTAACTAACTAACTAACTAACCGTCTAACTAACCAGTCTAACTAACTAACCAGTCTAACTAACTAACTAACCAGTCTAACTAACTAACTAACTAACCAGTCTAACTAACTAACCGCTCACTGAGAAAGTCTGTCTCTGGAACTAGAAAGTAAACGTTTCTGACTTGTAAATGGAATAATTTTGGATGAAGTCCTGTTGTTCATAAACTCAGAGGTCACAGATTCACCAGTTACTGGTTTACAGAGACACAGTCACACTGGTTTGGCCTGGTTTAGTCTGGTTCAGTCTGGTTTATTCTGGTTCAGCCTGGTTCAGTCTGGTTTAATCTGGTTCAGTCTGGTTCAGACTGGTTTAGCCTGGTTTAGCCTGGTTCAGTCTGGTTCAGACTGGTTTGGTCTAGTTCAGTCTGGATCAGACTGGTTCAGTCTGGTTCAGACTGGTTTAGCCTAGTTCAGCCTGGTTTAGCCTAGTTCAGCCTGGTTTAGCCTAGTTCAGCCTGGTTCAGCCTGGTTTAGCCTGGTTCAGTCTGGTTCAGCCTGGTTCAGTCTGGTTCAGACTGGTTCAGACTGGTTCAGCCTGGTTTATCCTAGTTCAGACTGGTTTAGCATGGTTTTAGCCTGGTTTAGCCTGGTTCAGTCTGGTTCAGACTGGTTTGGTCTAGTTCAGTCTGGTTCAGTCTGGTTTAATCTGGTTCATCCTGGTTCAGTCTAGTTTAATCTGGTTCAGTCTGGTTTAGCCTGGTTCAGTCCTCTTCAGTCAGTGATTCAGTTCAGTTCACCACAAACATTTAAACCAACTACACAAATAAATCAGGATGTAATTAATTCTGAGAAAAGCTGAGATGTTGTGATGAATAACTGAGACTAAACACTATTTATACCTCAGAGCCCCCCATCAGCACCCCTCCCCCCGTCAGAGCCCCTCCCCCCATCAGCACCCCTCCCCCCTATCAGAGCCCCCCCCATCAGAGCCCCCCCCATCAGAGCCCCCCCATCAGCACCCCTCCCCCATCAGAGCCCCTCCCCCCATCAGAGCCCCCCCCATCAGCCCCCAGCCCCCCTATCAGAGCCCCTCCCCCCATCAGAGCCCCCCCATCAGCACCCCTCCCCCCCATCAGAGCCCCCCTGGGGAGGGGGGCTCCCACCTCCGTTAGAAACACTGTTTAAAGATGAGCCTCAGTCTTCAGTCGTGGCAAACAACAGAAATAAATTAAACCGTCTGAAATAAAAGGTTCACTTACCAAAACGAACAGCTGGAATTTAACGAACAGCTGGAATTTAACGAACAGGTGAAATTTAAAACAGTTAAAGTGGATAAATGTGTCTAAACAGGCTCAGGTAGGTTTCAGGTGACAGGTGGACTTTGATCTGGTTCTGTGATGTCACAGACTTTGATCTGGTTCTGTGATGTCACAGACTTTGATCTGGCTCTGTGATGTCACAGACTTTGATCTGGCTCTGTGATGTCACAGGACGCTGCAAAGCTCAACAGCTCACTGATGACAGATTTTAAAGGATTTGATTTATTTATTTAGATTAATTCATTTTTATAGAGTCGACAGTCTGAGACACACAAGTTCATGCTCTTTTTTATTCTTGTTTTAATTTTAATTTTCCAGGGTTGAGGGACACCCGTCACGTATGTTTTTACATTTAAATATTAAATAAAGACGCTTTTAAAGAGACGCAGCAGCATCAGTTAGTCGTTACAAAACCGCCATAAATGCTGAACAGCTGCAGATGTTTTTGGTCACAGCTGGACTGGAGGCTCATGGGAATTACACGGATATGAAGTCAGGTTTACTAGAAGCTTCTCTGGTCAGTAACGACTCGTCTCCTTTACATAAAAACCTCTGAGACGGTTCCTTTAGATCTGATGACCAGAAAATCTCCCTCATCTGCCATTAAACCCCCCCAGCTGCCTTCTGGGTCGTTCAGACGCCAGCGTGTGCTGCTTGTCCTGTTGCCGTGGGAGACGGGGCCGGTCCAATCAGGCGAGGGTCAGAGAGCGTTATTAAAAACGCTATCTGATCGTCACATGTTTAAACGTCTCCGAGGCTCCGGTCCCAGTCAGGAGATCTGGAGACGCTTGAGACGAGAAACCGTCGTCTTCATCGGCAGGTCTGGTCTGGAACACTGCCAGCAGGGCAAGACATAAGCAGCGGTCTTAGACGAGCCACTGTGGCGGCGCGTTGACGTGGGAGGAGTCATAAAAACCCACATCCAGACTCTCTGGAGGGCTGGTCCAGCCTGTAGGTGGAGGTCTGGAGGTCTGGAGGTCAGAGATGTGATCCAGGGTCACGGCGACCTGCTGGAGCCCAGACGTGGACCCTGGACGGGTCATCATGATCGATCGTGACCCCTCCCCCACCATCCACCATGCCTGACAGTGGCCCCGAGGCTTTCCTGCTGAAACTCTGGGGCCCAGCTTCAGTTCTTCTGAAGGTCTGTAAGGAGCCGATGTTTCAAACCACAGCTTTGACCGTAGCTTTACTCTATTTCACCACACACACACACACACACAGCCTTGTCTATATTACATTGTAGGGACACAAGATGTGGACTCCCAATCTGGGGACCACCCTTTGAGAAGGTTCTACAGCTCTGAATAAAATCCAGCTGTAGGGGAGCCAACAGACAGACACTTATATCACTTCAAATTTTTTTTATTTTTATTTAACCTTTATTTAACCAGGAATAATCCCATTGAGATTCAGAATCTCTTTTGCAAGGGGGTCCTGGCCAAGAAAGCAGCACAGTACATCCACATTTAGACAACATCAACAACAAACATAAAAACAGCTAAAACAATACAGCAAATCAGATCAATACATTATAATCACTAGCTGCGTTCGGTGAGAGAACATGAGCATTCATTAGTCAAATAGTCCCTGATCCTGGCTTTAAAATCTTCCATACTTGGGAGGTAATCCAATTTAAGATGACTCTGTAACTTATACCAGGACGTGGGTGCGAATGCTTTAAAGGAACTTTCCCCAAAGACAGTCCGTGTACGAGGAATAGTCTACATTATCAATCCCCCGTGCCTGAGACTAGAGCTTCTGGTGTTGACTTTAGGAACCAAGAGAGAACACAAATAAGGAGGCAAGTCACCCAGGATGGCCTTATAAAGGAAACAATACCAGTGTTCCCATCTACGATTGTACAAAGAAGGCCAGCCAACACTCTCATAAAGACGACAGTGATGAGTACGAAAACCTAAATCTGTTACAAATCTTAATGCTGCATGATATACCGAATCCAGCATTTTCAGAGAGGAGAGATTTGCATGCATGTATAAGATGTCACCATAGTCAATTATTGATACAAAAGTTGCCTGAATCAGTCTTTTTCTCACATTAAAGGAGAAACAACTTTTGTTTCTATAATAGAAACCAAGTTTAACCCTGAGTTTCTTTGTAAGACACTCAATGTAATATTTAAAAGACAAATTTTCATCCAAATAAAATCCTAAGTACTTGTAGACTGAAACTCGTTCAATCAAATTGTCAATCAGACAAAGTAAAGTCTCTTACCTGACCGGGGACCGCTTCCTGGGGACTTGTTTGGTTTTTAGTAACTAATAGGGTCCCCAAATAGACACGTCTGATTTTTCTATCTTCCTAAGGACCATTTTAACACACTGAGTGAATTCCAATTCCTCCCTTAACCCTCAGTCTCAACCCCTCAATCTCAAAAATGTTCGCTCCCGTGAAGTGCTAGCGCTGTCCCGATTCTTAGAAAGTCAAGTTGAGGGACAAGTTTGAGGTCTGTACCGCCCTCAATATTGAGATTCTCCGACACCACTCTTGGAAGTAAGGGCTACCCAGAAGGCATTGCGTATTTTCGCCAAGACGTCTTCGAAAAGGTTGGCGCCGAAAAAACCGAGCTACAAATGTACATATTTTCGTAGTTAATAAAGATATAAATGTTACGAAACTATCCTACTGTCTTCGTTATATATATTTATATTATCTTATTCTTCTTCTACGTCTTCTGCTCTTTCTTTCTTCTTCGTTGTCATCATTTTCTTGACAGACTGGACGTAGCTTTGGCGTAAGGCCGCCCCCCACAGTCTGAAGACGTAACTGCACTCAAGGGGGTGTCCCATTTCTAAGTCAGGAGACGTTGGAGGGTTAAAGACTGAGGGATGAGGGTTGAGATTGAGGGTTAAGGGAGGAATTGGAATTGGCCCACTGTCAGGTTTCACTTACTTAGTGGAGTCTACCGTCACAGACAATATTTTTTAAACTGCTTGACAGCACCACGATGAAATAAACCTAGTACTGACAGTATCACAACTTTAGTCTGCATTACAACAGTACACAAGTCATGACAGTCGTTAAAAAAAGTTAAACTGCAAAGATATCTGAACTTCAGTCAGCTGCCACCAACAGCCAACTTCTTGTGGTCTTGTTTCTAAATGAACTAAATAAACCGACAAACAGTAAACATTTGCCAACTAGTTTAAACTTCACATTCTCTTCATCAGAGCGGAGCTTCTTCACATAAAATTTAATGGCAAACCAATTTCTGTCCCTAAGGGTTGTTTTCCGTGTATTGAGGCATTTATCGCAGTATTTTTTTCCAGGAACATGGCGACGCCATCATCTGCCTTTCCACTAGGGATGCACCTTTTGGATTTTTTTTTATGACCGTTAACCGACGCCCTTTAACGATTAATAACCGTTAACCGATAAGTCCGGGAGGGTTGGCTGCCGCGATGTTGCGCACGTTGTCGTGGACGCATGCGGACACTTCCCCGTGTTTACTCTCGTGGCAATGTGTCGCCATCAGCTTGTCGCAGAGATGCCGCCGTTACTTTTGATTTATACTAGCGCGGTCTCCGCTATGTTATTCAACGCCACAACGGAGAGCGACAATCACGAACTAGCTAAAGTTACTAAACGTATCTCTTGTGTTTTTCCACTTCCTCACCGTCTCGGCCGTATCCAGACCCACATTCATCGCTATCTCCCTCCATGAATTACTAGAATATGTGCTGTCTTTGTAGCGTGGAGAACCAGAATCGTACAGATGTGGGTACTTCCTCATTTCTTTGATGACGCGGATGTAGAATTGACCAATCAGAGGCCTGTTGCACCTGTCGACACGCCCCCATGAGTTGATTGAATTATGTTGCTTAAAAACAAAATTGACCGTTAGTATTAATCGGTTAGAGTTACTGTTATCGGCTAACGGTTAAACGGTTAACCATGTGCATCCCTACTTTCCACGGCAGCGATTTCCTCTTTCTCCCACAGCTTTCTCTTCAAAGGCTGTCGTCCTGTACATAAACACACAAAAAAGTATCTCTCATTAAATTACTTCATATTTTTAAACAGCAATTTAAATTTGACAAACTTTACCTTTGAACCCTTTCAGAGGTAAATTAGCTGTGGCCTGTGGAGCTGTGACAGTATCGACTGATAGGGTCACAACTGTCCCGACTGTCCCACTGTCCTCACTGTCCCACTGTCCTCACTGTCCCACTGTCCTCACTGTCCCACTGTCCTCTATTGTGGTTGCATTCTCTGACATTTCTCTGAGTTGCATTTTTAGCACGTCATGCCAAAATTTAATCTAAATTAATCTTTCAGTTAAAGTGGACATTTGTGCCTAAAAATTATCTCATGGCCAGAGGTGTCAAAAGCATTCACAATTATTACCCAAATGGAAGTATAAATACAAAAAAAAGTCATGTCAGTATCAGTCAATGTGCAGGGTATCTCTTACCCAACGTGGTCCCCACAAATGCACACACATGACAAGTGTGTAACATAGTAAATATAGTAAATAGTACTATAGTAAATAACTGGACGTCAACATATTTGACATCAGGGTGGCACGAATCTATACTAAACCAAACATATTTTTGCACTGGTACAACTTTGCAATGACTGATGTCACATGTATGTAGCCTACTGTAGCACTGCAGTAACTTTTGCAACTGAAAACAAGAGAATATTAATGATAAAAGGGTTGAACAGAGGTGTGGCCAATGACTGATGTGAATTGTAGAGTGCAAACTTAGCTTGTGTTACAGGTTATATAATAGATAATGTTTTGTGTTGAGTAAATGCTTGATAAAGTCATGTCAGGGTATCTCTTACCCAACGTGGTCCCCATAAATGCACACACTTGACAAGTGTGTAAGCAGCCATGTTAAATAACTGGACGGTCCCCACAGAGTCAGGAAAACCCAACTGTGCTTGACAATATATTTGACATCAGGATGGCACCAATATGAACTAATATACTAACATACTTTTTAATATGTACAACTTGGCTATGGCTGATTACCAGATAAGTCATATTTTTAAACTTTATTTTCATCATTGAAGTTTAAAAGTCTGGGTGTGCAACAAGGAGAAAACAATGATTTTGACCCCTTTGAGGAGATTCAAAAGTATAGAAAAACTCATAATAGTATTTTTAAAAATATGATCAAAGAAGATGAAAGTGTCCATAGTCTAAATCACCCATGTAGAAATGTTATATGTTAAGTCAGGTAGCTCTCACTAAACTCTAAAGATTTTGCTCTCTGACCAAAACATTTTACATTTTACATTCATCATAAATGTTCAGCTTCTGAATAGCTGCTTGATGCTCTGAAAAGAAAACTAAAGTTAGTCTCTTTGTATAAACTCACCATCATCACTGTTCTGTCATCACGTGCCCCCAACCTGTCTGTTAGCCGATTAGCTGTTAGCCGATTAGCTAGTGCTAGCGCTAGTGCTAGCAACTTTAGCACCTAGCTAAAGTCATGTAGCTTTCCCTCAACTCTTAATATTTCAATCTGTGACCAAATGCAACCTGCTGAAGTTGCTGTTTGACTTAAACTATACCACCCTGTGTTATTTGTGAGAAATCATTAAGTTGAATATTTCATGTTAGCTTCAAGTATCTGATCAGCTATTCAGTGTGGGGGCTTTTAACAGTGTTAAAAAAATTTTTTGTGATTCATCAACATGCAAATTGCAATCATATCAAGCAGTCTCACTGGAATAAATCTTAAAGCAATGACTGCATGACTTAGCTTTCTTTTGCTGATTGCTGGGTAAACTTCTGTGCCTTTCTGTCCTCCATTAGACGAATCCAGGAACACTTGTTTGTAGTACATCCAGGAAAGGTTGTTCTTATTTTTAAGAGCAAAGTTAAAACCTCTCTTTTTAATTTTCCACTATGTTTTGCTTCAGCTTTTAAATATTTACTTTTCATCTTTTTATTAAGCTTTATTTTTTATTTAGTTTTTTTATTATTTAATCTTATTTTGTCTATTATTATCTAATCAAATTCTAACTTGCGTGTTTCCTCATGATGAGATGGTGTTTTCTCATTTGGTGCTACTGGTTGAACAGTTTTAAACCCCACCTGCCAGTTTAGGCTAGCTCAATGGTCAACAGCAGCCTGCACATGCTCAGATGAGCCAAGTGTGTGAAAAGTGTGTGTTTGTTACTTCTGAGGTCCGGCCAGTTGGTGGCAGCACTGAGTAAACCTCACGTAAGCACACTTAAGAACACAAAACCGGGTTTTAATACATTGTGGGGAAACCCCTGAAAACTTGACAGGGCATCCCTGTGACCTTCTTTTCCATGGATTCAATGCTCTTCTTGGTGGGGACCAGCATATTGGTCCCCACCAGGAGTCTGGTCCCCACACTGTGATAAAGACAAACACACACACACACACAGAAACAGACACTCCTCTTCCTTTTAAAGCCCTCCGTCTTCCTCCATCCCACCTGCTTCTCCTCAAATATTTAAGTGGCTCACAGATGGAAGTGGTCGGATCGGGAGGACGGCAGCAGAGATGGACTCATATTTAATACATGACTATCTCCATCAAACCTGCAGCAGATAATGGTGATTCGCCGCCGCGTCTCTTCCCTCTGCCCGTGATACGAGAGCGTGCACACACACGTGCACACACGCAGGCTAGCCGTCTCCTGGCGGCCTGGATGCTCCCCGCTGCTATCTGCTGCTATCCGCTCCTCCCCGCTGCTATCCGCTGCTATCCGCTCCTCCCCGCTAACTGCTATCTGCTGCTATCCGCTGCTATCTGCTGCTATCCGCTCCTCCCCACTGCTATCTGCTGCTATCCGCTGCTATCTGCTGCTATCCGCTCCTCCCACTGCTGCTGCTATCCTGCTATCCGCTATCCGCTGCTATCTGCTGCTATCCGCTGCTATCCGCTGCTATCCGCTCCTCCCCGCTGCTATCCGCTGCTATCCGCTGCTATCTGCTCCTCCCCGCTGCTATCCGCTGCTCCCCGCTGCTATCTGCTGCTATCCGCTGCTATCCGCTCCTCCCCGCTGCTATCCGCTGCTATCCGCTCCTCCTCCCGCTGCTATCCGCTCCGCTGCTATCCGCGCTGCTCCTCCCCGCTGCTATCCGCTTCCGCTGCTATCCGCTGCTATCCGCTCTCCCCGCTGCTATCCGCTGCTATCCGCCTGCTATCCGCTATCCGCTCTATCCCTCCTCCGCTGCTATCCGCTGCTATCCGTCTGCTATCCGCTGCTATCCGCTGCTATCCGCTGCCTGCTATCCGCTTCCGCTCCTCCTGCTATCTGCGCTATCCTGCTATCCACTCCTCCCCGCTGCTCCCCGCGCTATCCGCTGCTATCCGCCTCCCTGCTGCTATCCGCTGCTCCCCCTGCTATCCGCTGCTATCCGCTATCCCTGCTATCCTGCTGCTGCTATCCGCTGCTATCCGCTCCTCCCCGCTATCCGCTGCATCCGCTGCCCGCTATCCGCTCCTCCCGCTGCTATCCGCTGCTATCCGCTCCTCCCCACTGCTATCCGCTGCTATCCGCTGCTGCTATCCGCTCCTCCCCCTGCTATCCGCTGCTACCCGCTGCTATCCCGCTGCTGCTCGCTGCTATCCGCTGCTATCCGCTATATCCGCTCATCCGCTCCTCCCCGCTGCTATCCGCTATCCGCTATCCCTGCTATCCGCTGCTATCCGCTCCTCCCCCTATCCGCTCCTCCCCGCTATCCGCTGCTACCCTGCTCTATCCCGCTGCTATCCGCTGCTATCCGCTGCTATCCCTGCTATCCGCTGCTATCCGTCCGCTGCTATCCGCTGCTATCCGCATCCCTGCTATCCGCTGCTATCCACTGCTATCCGCTGCTATCCGCTCTCCCCGTGCCCCTGCTATCCGCTCCGCTGCTACCCACCCCTGCTATCCGCTCCTCCCCGCTCCCCGCTGCTATCCGCTGCTATCCGCTGCTATCCGCTGCTGCCGCTGCTATCCGCTGCTATCCGTGCTCCTCCGCTATCCCGCTGCTATCCGCGCTCTCCCTGCTAGCTCCTCCCCGCTCGCTGCCTATCCCTGCTGCTATCGCTATCCACATCTGCTGCTATCCGCTCATCCATCCCTGCTATCCTGCTACCGCTATCAACATCCGCTGCTATCCGCTGCTATCCGCTGCTATCCGCTGCTATCCGCTGCTATCCGCTGCTATCCGCTCCTCCCTTCCATTCATGGAAGGATGGATAGATGGTCCCTTCCTCTGACATGTCCCGCTCTGTCGTCCCCTCAGGAGTACACCGTGGACGTCTTCTTCCGTCAGAGCTGGAAGGACGAGCGGCTGAAGTTCCACGGCCCCATGAACATCCTGCCCCTCAACAACCTGATGGCCAGTAAGATCTGGACCCCGGACACCTTCTTCCACAACGGCAAGAAGTCCGTGGCCCACAACATGACCATGCCCAACAAGCTGCTGCGCATCATGGAGGACGGGACGCTGCTCTACACCATGAGGTGGGCGGGGCTTGTCCTCCGGAGATCAGTTCAGACTTCTCGTCTCTTAACTGAACTTTTAAACAAACACAGTCTTGGTGGGAAAAGAAAGTGAACCCACTGACTAATCATGTCACAGAAAGACAGAGATGTGTTTAGAGTCCAGTTTAGTTTCTTCAAAGTCAGAAGTTTCCATCCACTGAGATCATTAACCCTTTAAACAGCCTGTTAAAGCCCAGATGATGATGTCACAGCTCTGGAAGCTTCTGATTGGTTAACATCTGTGGATGCATGTGTGTAAGAAACACCTCAAACTCACTGCTTCCTGGTTTCAGCCAAGAAATCAGCCAAGATATCAGTTAGAGAACTGTGCACCTCCACCAGTCTGGTCCATCCTGGTCCAGTTTCCAGATGTCTGAAGGAGCCTCGTTCATCTGCTCCAACATTCTCCACCAGTAGAACCACCATGGGAACGTCCTCCATCATCGTCCTCAGGAAGGAGACAGTTCTGAGATGAACCTGGATCAACCCCAGAACAGAACCTGAACAGCTGGTCAGAGAGGGTCATCATCCTCAGAGAAACCGGTCCTGGACCAGCATGTACTGGGTCATCATCCTCAGAGAAACCAGTCCTGGACCAGCATGGACTGGGTCATCATCCACAGAGAAACCAGTCCTGGACCAACATGGACTGAAGGTCCACTCAGCCAGGAAGAAGACATTACTCCAGAAGAGACAGAACAGAGACAGATTACAGTTTGGAGACGCTCACAGGGACAAAGAGCTTCATTTCTGGAGACATGTCCTGGTCTGATGGAACTAGAACTGGACTGTTTGGACATGATGACCATCGTTACATGTAGCGGTGTGAAAAAAAAATTGATTTGGCAATATATCGCGATTTTCGGCCGCCCAATATAATATCGATGTTTCAGCTCCTAATATCGATTTTTTTAGGAATATACTTAAATGTGCAAAAACACTAATAAAAAGCAAATAGTTTTGACTCAATTTGTCCTCTGAATGATCAATATCATCTGATGAACATATACAGCAACTTGATTTTTCATCTCTACTTTTAATTTTGATATCAACTGGGTAGAATATCGCAATATATTGTGATATCACGATAAATATCGTATCGTGGCCCAAGTATCATGATACATATCGTATCGCGAGGTCCTTGCTAATACTCACCCCTAGTTACATGGAACAGACCAAAATTCAGGAAACTCCTGAGAGAAGCTTCTGGAAGGAAACCCAGAACATTTGAACCAAGTCAGACACCTTAAAGGCAACGATACCAGATACTGAAGAGATGGATGGAAACATCTCTGTCGTTATTCTGACATTTAGCAAAGAAAAGTAATTTATAAATGTATAAACAAAAAGAAGCGACTGAGTGTGTCTGTGTCTCCCGGCAGGCTGACGGTCCAAGCCGAGTGTCCCATGCACCTGGAGGACTTCCCCATGGACTCGCACTCGTGCCCTCTCAAGTTCGGCAGCTGTAAGTGTCCGTCCGCGTCCAAAATGGACTTGAACCGGAGTCGGATGGTCTATCTGCGGGGGGGGGAGGGGTTCACTTAGCTGTGGTTGTCAAGTCACGAGTGTCGAGTTCAGCTGGTGACGTCCTAAAACTGCAGAGATCTTCCAGCAGCAGACCAGATCTGCTGACGGTCGGAGCCGTTTCCATCAGCAGGTGAAACTGGGAGGCTGAAACTGCCTCCAGTTATGGTGACATCTCAACTACCACTCCTAACCACCCGGGGGCGGTAGAGCACCACTGTTGCTGTTTGTCAACCGCCAATAAATAAAAGAAGAAGAAGGAGAAGAAGTCAACACCATCACCGCCCTCATCCAGATGTTTTTCAGGGTTGTTCTGTCCTCCAACAGACACATGGGGGCGCTCTTGGTAATGGAGACGTGCATCAGCGCTTTAGTGTCGTTAAGCTACCCTGGAACCTGAGACCAGTTCTGCGGTCGGCCTGGAAGGGTACCAGGAACCAGGGCTTACCAAAGGGCACCAGCTAGATCGCCTCCGTACCTCCTGCAGCAGCCGAGTCCTGCGCTTGGGACCATGGACCTGGGGTCCACGGATACCTTGAACTAGAGGTCCACTTTCATGGACCCGAACCCGAATGAACCCGTGAAAATTCAACCCGAAACTGACCCGACCTGAGCTATTATCATAATTCCGGGAGTCCAAACCCGAATGGACCTGCAATATTTTGACCCGAAACCGACCCACCCCGAGTCTTGAGTTTCAGACCACAAACCGAACCGAGTTACCCGAATAGAACCGAGACAATCCAGCCCATAGTTGCTCATGTTAAAGTTGTCTAGCGTTGAATAAAACTTGATTTTCTTACCTAAAGTTGTCTTCTTCTACCCGGTTCAGTTGCTGCATAGGCTACATAATGTAAACAACAATAAATCCACGTCGTTATTTTCTTTGTGGATACAGATGCTATTGGTAGCAACTGCTAACGCTAATAGCAGTTGCTACATAGGCTACGTGATGTAAACAACAATAAATCCACGTCGTTATTTTTTTTGTGGATACAGATGCTATTGGTAGCAACTGCTAACGCTATTAGCAGTTGCTACATAGGCTACGTGATGTAAACAACAATAAATCCACGTCGTTATTTTCTTTGTGGATACAGATGCTATTGGTAGCAACTGCTAATGCTAATAGCCTACACCGGTCAGGACGTGTCGTGAATATGTTCTCTCATCCAGCGTTGTCATGTTGGTGATCCGTTGTGCTTTACAGCTGCCGGGCAAACCGCTAATAACACGCTAATAACACGCTACGACAACACGGTTGTTTCATGATAAACACGCCACGTTAATGAATAATTAATTAAACTGACCGGACCCGAGACTAACTGTACCGATTCAGACCCGAACCCGGAGTCACGTCTTTAGAATGGACCCGAGACCCGATTCAGGTCGGGTCGGAACCTCGGGTTTTCGGGTTGTCGAATTGTCGGGTTTTCGGGTTGTTCCAAAGACCTCTACCTTGAACCATTTCCGGACCTTTCCAAAGGTGTGTCCCCGCCAGCAGGGTTTGGCGTTATGGTACCTTTGGTGGACCTAAAGGATTGCCGTCTGTCTCCAGTACCAGAAACGCCTCCTGGAACTTCTACATCGGCGAAACGCGTACATGTCGTTGGATCGGTACTCAAAGTGGCCTCGAAAAAAAAAAAGCCTAGTTAAATGGCAACCAAAAACGCAGCAGCCACCTCAGCTCCTGCAGTCCTGATTAACAGTGAAAGCGGTGCACTGCCGCCACCGGTTGGTTTGGAACGGTAGTTCACATAAAACCAGCTCTGTCAACGTAGGTGGGGACAAAATGGCTGAAAAAGCCCCATTAGGTTTTACCCCAGATCCCTGCCGATGGATGCTAACTGGACCACAAGCCAACAACATCCGAAACGAGTGCTGCCAGAGCTGAAACGAGGACTGGCAGAGCTTCGCTGGGACCTGCAGGTATGCTAACGGGTTGCTAGTCCTCGTTTCACCTCTGCCAACCCTCATTTCAGATTTTATTTCAGTGGTGACATCGTAAATAAAGTACGTTTGCGCAGGTTTGATCAGAATGACTGTGAGGTACATTAGTTAGCATCGTAGCTTAGCGTAAGCCCAGCCAGTCAAGCTAAAATAGCTAAACTCTGGTCATTTATTTCCCATGTCTGGACAGTTCTTGCCAACATGGCGCCAACAAGACAAAAGCATTTGAAAGCAACATTCAGGCGCCATGCAGGTGATGTCATGGGAGGGTTTGTCCAGTTCTTTTCATATAGACCCTGTTCAAACCAGAAGCAGCTAACAGGAAATAACGCTTTTAAAATGAGACGGCAAACT